>JAODAL010003478.1:0-173220 GCA_025379985.1 Phyllomedusa bahiana
GGGGAAAATGAAAGGGTTTAAAGCTTGAATGGTTAATGTACGAATTCCTCATGGAGTATAGTGATCCTCCACTAGGGATAATATTTAACAGTGACAGAAAAGAAACAGGGAGGAAAGATTTAATCCATGAAGCAAGAAGCAGTTGGAGGCCGTGGCTCTTAATTTTTGGCTAAGTTGGGAGGGTGGAAACTTGATGAGTAGAAAATAAGGGCGACATGTATGATTTTTGGCGCCCAGGTGCCACTTTTTTGTGCGCATTAGTAGTGTAGAATGTGCCAAAATCTATGAACCTGTTCTACTGTGGGTCATAGATTTAGCACATTCTAGCTACTAAGCGACATTTCTGCTTCAGATAAACCACTTTTAAAGTGCTTACTGTTCTAGCAGTAATGTGCCTGGATTTGCCAATAATCAGTCATAAATGTGTAGCTTCGTGCGGTTGTAGTGCGACCCGCCTCCAGCATGACCCCCGATCTCAGTCGTATTACAAAGTGCCGCGGGTGCTTTGTAATGTGCCTAATATCAGAGTTTGTCTGATTAAAAATATAGGGAACAGGGCAGTTTTCGGGCTGAAAAGATGCAACCCTGTTCATACATGTCGCCCTAAATGTGTAATACGCCTGGAGTAGGGGGTGTAGGTTGCTTTAAAAAATGATACAAAAATCTATATTGCACATGAGGAGTTGCATATTCGTGAGAGAGATCACATCGGCTTACAAAAGCTCGTTCTGCCGATGAGCTTTGGGAGGAACTCCCTTATTTGTGGCATAAACTAATGATTAGTGAAATATAGATTTATTTTTTATGGAGTATAATAAAGAAGAATTTTGTATTTTTACAACTTGTTTTTTCTCATCTGGCTGAGCTCCTCTCTCCTCTCCTCTCTCGATTTGGAAGCTGGTTCCTTTCGCTTGCTGCTAATTTCACTCAGCAGTGGTTATCCTTTAAACCGTGTCTCCATCAAGTCATATGAAAGGGCGGGTGAGCTATTTTAATTTTTTACTTTGCTGTTCTTAGATTGTTAACCAGGAGAATTTGTTACTAATTAGGCTCTAAAGCTCAACTGTAAACTTCATGTGGTACCCACCAATGATCTCTTGATATACACATTGTTTCTTGTCTTAGTCAAATCCAGTCAATATGGAGTGACAGTGTTATCATCAGGAATGATTAATTCACACAGGGACGTAAAAATAGAGCAGAAAAGCTTCACCATGAAGCCAGAAGCAGTTATAGACCACCACTCAATGTGTGGCTATGTTGGGAGGCTGGAACTAGGTAGTGGATGGTTGGTAAGTAGAAAATAAATGTGTAATATGCATGAAGTAGGGTTTTTGTTTTTTAGATTGCTGACCAGGAGTATTTGTGACGTAATTAGGTTTTAAAGCTCAAATAGTAAAACATTATATGTATCCATGAATGATCTCAGCACATCACTTCTTATGTTTTAGTTATATCCAAACAAATCTTGTGGTGGCTCGAGTTCCACTATGTAGGCATAAGATACTTTGGAAAACTTTAGTCCACCATGAGTACAAGGAGCATCATTTATCTGAATTGCTGTCAGGTAGTACTACCTTTCCCCTTCACTGAATGTTGCAGGTAAAATCCATGGCCAACTTGAATATTCACCCAGCAAACTCATCTATTTACCAGGTGCCTTGGGATAAGCTGAAACCCTGGGCTGTCTTTGTATTAAAGCAGTTGCCTTGATGATACAACCCCTTTATATTCTGTGTGATTTGGGGGTTGACTCCACCCGTATATTGAAACTACCTATAATGACATAATTTTTGGACTATTAGCACTTTGGAAAGGAGCACTGGGAGAAAAATGAGGGTGTGTCTTAGGGTATGTTCAACAACGAATATTGTGGCACGTACACTACGCGATGCAATACGCCGGGTGTTTTAGAAGTAAGCACTGGCCAGCCTCATTCAATTCTATTATCCACGGCGCGTTAACGCAGGGAAGAAATTGACATAACACTTCTTTCTCCCGGCGATCAATACGTGTGTATTGTACGCTGGGAAAGATGGGTTTAATTCCTAGCTCTCTAAGAGAGCTATGAATTACCGTAATTGCGGTGCACATTTCAGGCGTATTGTAGCGCAGTTATGTGCCAAAATATGCCCCGCAACTACACCATGTGAATCCCGTATAGTCTGAATATAGTATCTCAGGCAGGCAGGAGACTGGAGTGGGGCAAAGGAAGCCGATGGTGGGGTTTAACCTCTTCACGCAGAGTGTGCCATTTTCTGCAGCATCGCCCCACTCTAGCTGCCATGTATGTATACCTATTTCACCAAGTCATAAGCAGAGTGTAATAGGTAATGGTAATGAATTAAAATGCTGTGTACAGCATCAGTACTGTCGCATATATTAAAAAGGATTGTGCCCCGTAGTGGTCATGTAACTTAAGGGTACTAAGTATTAAAGTAAAAAAAAAGAAAAAGTTTAAACAAAAAATAAATATTACAAGTTTAAATCACTCCTCCTGCCATTTTACAAATAAAAAAAGTAAAGTTACACATAATTGGTATCTCTGCATTTGTAAAATTCCGACCTATCAAAATATAACATCATTTGTCCCGTACGCTGAATACCATAGAAGAAAAAAATTCCAAAAGCCAATATTGCAGCTTTCTTTTTGTCGTTTCACATCCCTAAAAGATTGGAATAAAAAGTGATCAAGAAGTTGCATCAATTCCAAAATGGTACTAATAAAACCTACACTTTAGCCCTCACTTCTTGCTTCAAATTTTTCTTTCCTATTTTCCTCCTCTAAAATGTAGATGCGTCTTATGGTCTGTTGCATCTTATGGTCTGTAAAATACAGCATATGCATGGTGTACAAATACAACTGAAATTCCCTACAAGAAAAAAAAAACATCAATCCAAAGTTATATCTCCTGAATATTAAATCTCTATGATATGATATAATACATAACAAATCTCATTTAAAACACATACAAATAATAGTTCAAATCTACAACAGAAGATGGCTGGGAAGGTAAAACCTTAAAATCATCTTAATAGTACCCTAGAAAAAGGCAACAGGATACATGATTCTCAATATCCAATATTTATTATAGTACAGGGTAAAGTTGTGCACCTTAGAAACCCAAGTAGGAAAATGTTGTCAGATTGCGACTTGATGAGTAGCACCTGTACTCTCAACCACCACCTCAGACCTCCTTATACTGCAAGGAAGGGTATTCCAAAAGGTCTTTTAACATATCATGGTCAGAAATATTGCTGCTTGGGTATTGCTAGCATTAAAAAAGCGAACAACTACTTTCTCTGGGCAACTTACAGTGTAACCACATATCTCAACGGCTATCAATAGCTGAAACTGAACATTATTCATGTCCTAATCCTAATGATATGAAAATTGCCATTTATTTTATACTGAACTAAAAAAAACACTTTAATGAAAGCAAGTGGCAAATTATGCTCATAAAATCTGCACGACTGCAGTAATCTAGCATGGCAAACAGCTGTGGAGAATCTCATCTTGTACCTGTATCAGCAGACCATCTGCACTCAACACCTCCCGTCTAATCAGCTTCTCCACCACATGCTTTGTTCAAATCACATCTGTTCACTTTCTCCTCTTTCTGTATAGGTCTGTCTATCTCTGCATCTTACAATTACTATCAATGTTCGCTGTCTTTTACTCACTGTTCTCATTTTGATAATTGTCATTATCATTACACCAACTTTATTTTCACCCCATTTCCTTCAGACCAAGTGAAAACATATAGAGAAGGAAGGCTTCAAATTAGAACCCTCTAAAGATGACACTCGCTCTGGCCTTTAGAATGAACATTTGCCATCCTTTTCTTGTGCTGTTAGGCAGCATTTCCATTAACCATTTATATTTTCTATATACTGCATGTGTTGCATCTGATTCTCATTCTTCGACAAGTGATTAGAGTTAAATGACTAGTTTTCTTACTTACTGTCTTACTTTACCTTGATGAGACAATTAAGGTTTATTTGATATTATTATTATTTATTTTAAAGCGCCATTGATTCCATGGCGCTGTACATTCGAGGGGGGTTACATACATATGTCAAACGAGTACAATGATAAATGACAGAGGGAGAGAGGACCCTGCCCGTGAGGGCTTACAATCTACAAGGAGGAGGGAAAGAGACCGAAGGTGAGGGGTTTGACATGTGTGGGGTAGCACTGTGGCAGCAGGGTTATTGTAGGTTATAGGAAATCCAGAAGAAATGGGTTTTCAGGTTGCTTTTGAAGCTGGCGAAGGTGGAGGAGAGTTGATGTGTTGGGGACAGTGAGTTCAAGAGTGTGGGGGAAGCACGGGAGAAGTCTTGGAGACGGTTGTGTGAGGAGCTGATAAGGGAAAGAGCAGAGGAGAAGGTCCTGTGAGGAGCGGAGATTGCGTGAGGGGAGATATCTGGAGATTAGGGCAGAGATATATGGAGGGGAGAGGTTATGGAGAGTCTTGTAGGTCATGGTTAGTAGCTTGAAATTAATTTGCTGGGCAATGGGTATCCAGTGAAGGGATTGGCAGAGGGGAGAGGCAGAGGAGTAGCGAGGAGAGGGGTGAATATGATGGGCAGCAGAGTTGAAAATGGTTTGAAGGGGAGCAAGAGTGTTGGATGGGAGGCCACAAAGCAAGATGTTGCAGTAGTCTAGGCGGGTGATGACAAGAGCATGGACCAGTATTTTTGTAGTATCATAGTTGAGGAATGAGCGGATGCGAGAGATATTTCTCAGGTGGAGGCGGCAGGCAGAGGTGGGGGTTTGGATGTGTGGTTTGAAAGACAGAGAGGAGTCCAGGATTACCCCAATTGTTGTTGTCTGTTGTTATCTGTAAGAATTATCTGATCGGTAAACCTCTAAAATGATCTCCAATAAATACACAATGGGGCAGATTTATCAATACAGTCTAACTCTTAGTGTAAGTTAGACAAGACGTCTTACAATGCACCCCATTTATCATAATGTTGATACATCTGAACATGTTAGAATAGTCTAGTCTAACTTTACAGCATTTTTAAGTTGATTTACTTCATGCCACAAACTGTGCCAAAATCTTGGCGCATTTTTGTCACTCGGCGTAACATGATAAACCAGACACCCTTTCAATAAGGCTACACTCCTTTTGTCAGACAGAGCGCAGAAGTTTCTAGAAACTGTCTGAAACTGATAATAATGTAGTGTAAAGCATGGATGCCACTATTTTTGGTGCAAATTGCACCAAAATTCTGGCAAAATGCCTTCATAATGTGCACCAGTGTGATCATACAGTATGCCCAATATTGTAATGTAAATTGAGAGGTTGAGATATGATTTGGTCCTGAATCAGACTAGTGGTTAATTAACATACAATATGAATAGGCTCCAGGAGGATCACTGTATATTGAAACCATCCTATGTTGATAAATCTGGTAATTGGTGCCAAAGCCACAAAATGTCACCCATCATAATGCAAAAGGTATACAAAAAATCTATAACTATTATAGCTAGAGCAAGCCCTTATATAGAACAGTAAGAAAGAACAGCTGGAAGCTGGAGATTACTTTTTATTTTTACCCCTTAACAACAAATCTCTCTGGTTACCAACCATATTTCTCCACCTCTCCCTGCTCTCTTATCTCTCATTGCTCTTAGCTTTCATCAGTCTGTCCATGGTGAGTCACTCCCTGCAGAGTCTTATCTCTAGCAACGGAATTTGTTTACTTAACTAAATGAAAAGCTTACATCCTTTAGAGCTCCTGCAGTCATGTCAGTGTAACAGGAATAGCTAGGAACATTATAGCTATAGACTCGCCTACAGCCTGAACAGGAAGTGTGAGTCTAAAGCTGGATGTGGCTCTGTGAAACTGCATGGTGAGAACACCCCTTTAATTTAGAAATCCAGATAATTCAAAGTGTTCATTTACATTATCTAGCAACTATAAACCACTAGAGATCACAGTTCTCAAAAATACAGCGATCCCTCAGGATACAATGTTGTCAACATACAATGGTTCTTCTGAGACGTTGTATGTTTCCACATACAATGTCACAGACACTGCTGATCTGCAGCTCATGTGATTGACTGGAAGATCCAACCAATTATCATGAACATTTTACTTGTAAACCATTTGTATTAGTGGAGTGCATGCAGTGATTGGCAGTATAGTAGTCCCTCTGCACAGTTTAGTGTTTAACTAAATGTTCTGTACTGCTCTTTAAATGTGCCGGTAAGCGTCTCCATTAAACATCAGCTGAGGGCAGCTTAATCTTATTTTTTCTGGTATATTGTGTATAAAAGTACATGACCCCAAAAAAACTCGAAAAAAGTGATTTCCAGCTCTCAGCAGCTCTTCCCACTGTCATATGTAAGGAATTGATTTATTATTATTATTATTATTTATTTTAACGCGCCATTGATTCCAGGGCGCTGTACATTCGAGGGGGTTACATACATTACATAAGTCAACGAGTACAGTGATAAGTGATAATGACAATTGGTACGACAGAGGGAGAGAGGACCCTACCCGCGAGGGCTTACAATCTACAAGGAGGGGGAAAGAGACAGGAGGTGAGGGGCAGGAAGTAGTGACAAGTTTAGTAAAGGTTATAGGCAAGCCTGAAAAAATGGGTTTTCAGGTTGCTTTTGAAGCTGGTGAAAGTGGAGGAGAGTCTGATGTGTTGGGGCAGTGAGTTCCAGAGTGTGGGTGAGGCACGGGAGAAGTCTTGGAGACGGTTGTGTGAGGAGCTGATAAGGGGAGAGCAGAGAAGAAGGTCCTGTGAGGAGCAGAGAGTGCGTGAGGGGAGATATTTGGAAATTAGGGCAGAGATGTATGGAGGGGAGAGGTCATGGAGAGCCTTGTAGGTAATGTAGGTTTATCTCTATTATTATTTTGAAATGACACTTTGGGGCTTTGTAACCCATTACCTGTTTTCCATAGATTAATAGTTTCAATATATAAACGTTATCCCAGAACCAGTAATTGAGGTACCCCTTTATCCCCACTTTAAACATTACGATAACTAAATATCACAACTGTATCTACTAGATGGAGCATCTCGATTCAAGATGAGCGAGCATTCAAAGCTCTTCCAGTCTAAGGATAGGGTCTTCTAAAAGAATGGAACTTAACACCAGTTATTTTCTTAAGTTCAACATGAGCATTAGTGAAGTTATGCCCCAATGATAAGTAAGAGAGACAAGATAGTAGTTTGCATAATAAATCATTGAAAATGTGTTTGGTGACAGTTTTATCGAATTTATTTGATATATTTGAGATAAACTAAAATGACTTTATATTCCAGCTCCTCTAAATATCCAATTAAAGGTTCAAGATACAGACTGGCACACTTATCTTTGAGGATCTTGCAGTGGTATGACAAATAATTAGAGATGGGCGAATTGATTCTAACGAAGTGGACTTGATTAGAATTTCAGGAAAACTTCGGTTCTGCACGAAATAGAAGTTTGGGGTAATTCACGGGAATGAAGCGCGTTTTTAATTGCTAAAATGGAAGCAAGCACATGGCGTGATATGGGGAAGAGAACTCTGGGAGGAAGAAAGGAACACCCTTAATGACATGTGCAGAGATGAAGCCAATCAGAGACCAGCGGGATTCTGTGACGTTACAGCACTATATAAGTCCGGACGCCATGCTGGCTGCTCACATTGCTCTCGTTGTGCTGCTGGTGCACCTGCTGCATAGATCTCACACAAAATAAATTTGTTTTTAACAGCGATTTGGGGGTGGGGGTGTCACTGCTCTTCTTCCGTTATAATTTTGATTCAGTTTGTGGGGTATAATTCAAGTCCAGGGTGGGTCTAATTCTGCCCCATATACATTTTAATGCCATCTGGTCAGTTCTGGAGCGCATAAAATATCCAAGGGTTATGTAAGCCTGTTTGTGTTTTCATATTCAGTAAAATACACGGTGTTTTTACACGCCACATACCAGTTAATTTTTTCCTGGTGATTTCTGGAGCTCAATTTATATCCAAGGGTTATTTAAGCCTGTTTGTGCTTTCATATTCAGTAAAATACATGGCGTTTTTTACACGCCACATACCAGTTAATTTTTTCCTGGTGATTTCTGTACCATAATTTATATCCAAGGGTTATTTAGGCCTGCTTGTGCTTTCATATTCAGTAAAATACATGCCGTTTTTACATGCCACATACCAGTTAATTTTTTCCTGGTGATTTCTATAGCACAATTTATATCCAAGGGTTATTTAAGCCTGCTTGTGCTTTCATATTCAGTAAAATCATTGCGTTTTTTACAAAGCCACATACGAGTTAATTTTTTCCTGGTGATTTTGAAAACAAAATTTATATCCAAGGTTCCCAAGCCGTTAGTGGGTTCATTTGGATCAAATACAGGGTGTGTATTTATCTATACAGTTTCTTCAATAAAAACAGAGTCGAAATTTTTGAACAAAAGTTAAGACAGAGAGGGGGGCGGCTCTTCAAGCGAGTGGAGTGGCAAAAAAACTTTCCCTGGAGCAGGCACGGGTAGCACACAGAAGGGACCCCGCAGCAGGGCACTCGGTGGGGAGCGTTGCCGGTAAAATCATTTTACTGGGCGGTGTGGCAGTTTTTTGCTAAGACAAGAGGACGAACAGGGTATATTTTAAATCTGGGGGGCAAAAGTGAAGCGTGGCCAGGGAGAACACTGGACCACGCCCTGCGTAAAAACCATTCAGGTCACCACCGGGTCCCCCTGGGAAAACGGGGTCGATGTGGTGGCCATCCTCCGCCGCAGAAAGAGCAGAGCGCCCATGGCACACATCCCTTTCACCAGTAAAGGCTCCACCACTTGCAGAAAAAAGGTTTCCTTTGCCTCATCCCTGATCCGATGTTCTGCTCCCCCACTAGGGCCCACAGTCTTCAACGAGGCGTTTGCAAAAGAGAAAAAATTATGCGCCCCCAAACCCAATGTGCAAAAGCGGGAGTGCTCCTGTCCAAGTTGTTGGTACGAAGTCCCCCCCTTTTCCCAAAGTGGGGGGATCTGCACGAAAGGAATAAGGCTTGTGAAAACCGGGGGTGGAGGTTTAACCCGAAAAATTTCTTTCCCCAAAAAGGCGTACCAGCCCTTCAAAAAATATGTAGAACAGAAGGTGGGCCAGCCTTGGTTTACCCGGTTTGTTCCAAGGTGCATGGTAGCACGGCGTGTGGAGCTTAACTACTCAGGGACAGAAAACAGGTCCTTTATACCCAAAAGGGGGTGAATGTGTTCCTGCCAGCCACACCAACAACTTGGACGGGACGTTTAATCTCTTTCCACAAGTAAACTGCTGCCCCTGCGCCATGCCCCGCCCCCTCCTCCCCCCATTACCAACCATTCCCCCACAATACTGCTCCATCTACCACAATGTGGGGGCCCCGGGGTGCCCAGCTTTTTTGCACCTGCTTGCCCAATAAAAAAAAAAGTCACAAAGGGAAGGAACTGCCCGGCATGCAGCAAGAAACGTGTGTGGTTACTCCGCGTAAACTGCAAATGGAACCCTGGTGACGGACAATGGGAGGAAAGGGTGTCCGCCTGCATTGAGGGGGGAATGGCCATGGCCATGCATGGGCATGTGTTAAATTTGGGTTTTTGTGAAAAGGTTTTCTAAGTTTTCCACCGACTTCAGAACATCCGGGAAAATGGCCAAAAAACTCCATCATTTTCATCCTTCCTACAAAGCCAGGAACCCCCCCTCCTAGTTGCAGCAGAAAAAAACGGCCTCCACCAACACTCGCTGTTACAATTTTTTCCCCATTTGGGAATTCCACCTGCACATGTTGGCCGACTGTATGAACAGAGAAAGGCCTTTAAAAGTTTTTTTTGATATCCAGAGGGGAAAATCCTCCCTGTAAAAATTTTTGATGTCGCCAGTGGCAGCCCCATGCGTAAACCTCCCATTTGTGGGCTGTTTGGGAGGCGATGTTATTGGTCAGTCCCCAAGACAAAACGTCATTCCCCTGCTTCTTTTCCGGGAAAACAGATGCAAAAATCTGTCTGGCAGGAGCTGGGGGGACGGGGCGACTACTTTGCGACCCCCAAGACCCCGGTGGGGACTGAACTGAAGGAAGAGGGGAGGGGACATTGGAGCACAAGCATTGTCTGGTAAAAATTAAGTGGTTTTTCTCCCCAGGTGCCAGAAGGGGGAGGACGGAGAGGGGGTGGGGGAGGTAGATGGAGTGGGGAGATGCCCCCCAAACACCTGGCTGTTTACAGTGGGTTGGGGGAGGGGGTCCCTCGAGTCACTTGCGACATGGCCCGCAGATGCTGATTTGCCTGGGTAGTGCAGCCGGGTAGCCACCATCCGGCAAGGGATGACTTCTGGCTCTCCACCCTCTTGGACCCTGTAGGGGCCAAAATGGGATCCCTTTTTCCCGCTGCTGAGGGGAGAAAAAAATTAAAAAAAATGGAAATTTTTTTCCCTAGTCTTGGCCGTGCCTATGTGCGCATGGTCCATTTTCCCCCAACAGGTTTGACCGGGGGGGCCCAGCGCTCAGTACCCCCTGCCACGGGGTGTTGGGGGGTGGGGGGGGGGGGGGAGAGCAGTTCCCGTCCATCGCAGCAACCTAAAATTGGAGTCGCTGTGAGCATTTTTTCACCCCCCGGGGGAGGGCACTCCACCCCAAGGACCTGGAGCAGACCCTGAACCAAAAAAAAGTGGGGGCCCACTTTGGGCGCACTTGCCACCCCCAGTTAGAGATGCTGGATACTGGGCAGCCAAAATGGATGTGTGGGGCCGCAACGCGATTTGCCGTGGAGGCTGTCCCCCGGCCCAGAGGTGGCACGTGGGGTTTCTGCGGGGGGCCACGACCCCAAGGGGGGGAAACCCACTTGGGGACGGAAGTGGATCTGACCCCGTCAAAATTGAAAAGGCTGGACGGCCAGGTTTTCCCCCCACCCCAAAACAAAAAAGCCATGCGCCTCACCCCCGGGAAATTTTTGGATTTCAAAAGGACCCCCAAAATTTTATGCCGCCTCCCCGAAGCCCCAAATTGCTGGGTTTATATACCCCCATCTTTCCAGGGGGATTGCCCCCACCCCCCCAAATCTTCTTTTCCCCTCCGACCCCATTTGGGTGAGGCGCCGCATAACCCTGCTTTTGCCCTCTTTTACCCCTTGCGCTGGGGTTTTTAACTTGATTGGCCCCCTCGTGGCCTACTCCCGTTTGTGCCATCCCACTCTCTTTACCTCATGCGCTGTTGCTGCCGTCACCCCCCTTAAACCCGTCATTGTGCCACTTGTGGTACTCCGTTGGGGGCCACCTCCAGAATTTTTATTGTGCCACTGTCTAAACCCCATGCCTTTTTGTTGATGACGTCGCTCCCCCCTGTGTATTGTGACTTTGTGGGCTCCTGATGTTGCCCAAAAATCCGTTTTTTTCATTTTGGGCCACTCGTGGCCTACCATCTGCGCCAAGTGCGCGTCTCCTGGAACAATGGGGCCCCCCCCCGTGTTTACCCCCAAATATAAATGTTGAATGTTAGTTTTTTTTTCTTTTCCCCTAAAAGGAATGGGGGGAAAAGGAGTTACCCAAAAGAGGGTGGGGTTTCGAACCGAAAGAATGCAAAATTTTCCCATTTTGGTCAAATTTGTTTTGGATGAAATCCTGTTTGTTTTTGGCTTTGCAATACGATGATATTGACCGTTTTAAAAGCGGACACTGACAGATGAAAAGGGGCAAAAATGATAGAGTCCGCAAAAAACGGGAATTCCCCTCATTTGGGGGGGGCCCCCAGTATGGGTTTTTCGGGGTTCTGTCAAAATTTGGGGGGTCAAAGCTCGGTTGGGGGTTCCCCTGGGGTGTCCCTAATGTGCTGGAGGCCTTGGCGGTTATAACCCTAGGCTTTTTACGCTTTGTTGGGGGTTGCCCTCGGCTTGTTTTTTTTTTGCTAACGTGCCAGATTTTTTCAGGCTGATTCCCCCTTCTTTTTTTGGTCAGTTTTGCCCCCTTAAGTGCCCGGGAATTTTAGAGTAAAACGACTCTAAGAGCGGCGGGAGTCATGTGCGGTTTATACTAAAAAAACACACAAAAAAAGGAAAAAAAAACCCAAACTCCCCCGCATATTTAGCAGGCACAAAGTTCTACAGCACCCTACGGCCTCTGCACCGGGAAAAGCTTTTTTTAAAAGCGATTTTGTCCCCAAAAGAAAGAATTTTGTTGGGGGGTTCGGCGAAATGCAAATCGAAATTTTTTTGAAAACCCCCATCTCTCAAAAAAATCGACCCTTTTTTAATGCGTTTTTGGTCACCTCCCTCCCCAACATGGGAACCACTCAAAAACAAAGACATTTGTTTTCATATTTTCACTTGTGGCATGTATTGCCTACTTTCATTAACACTATTTTTGTGGTCAATGGTATTTCATGGTTATGCTCTCTCATGGCTACCCTCCCCCCTTACCGTAGTTATTAGAGTTTAAGGACTTTGTCAACAAATACACCTCAATAGATTGACTGCCCACTTGGCTTGCCAAGACAACACTGTTCTCACGTTGCATGTTTCCGCCGTGAAGAAGCAAGGCACGGTAGGGGTTAATTCCACTAGTCAGTCGACACACCCAGGGAGAAGCCGGGCTGATGAGCTTAGGAGTGACAGCTCGGCTCCTAATCAAGTCAGAGGGTGTGCCACACTGGCCAATAGGAGGGTCCGGAGGCCGCACCAATCGTCTGCTGGGGCAGGCTCTGGGTTCCTTATTTAAACTCCCTCATTTCTCTCAGTCCTTGCCTGAGAAAGGTTTCCCCTTGCTTTTTCTTGTGTTTCCTGTTGATATTTGCTCTCCATGATTTCTGACCTCGGCTCGCTTCCTGACCTCGCCTTTGCCTCCAATTTTGTACTGCACTCCTGACTGTGTTTGGACCCCGGCTTGTTTCTGACTATTCTTTTGGCTTACGTTTCTTGGCATATACGTTCCCGTACTGTGACTGACCCGGACTGTTGGACTTTGAGTTTCCCTGACGGCCCTGCACTTAGAAGCGTAGGGGCTGTCGTCTAGTTGGGGTCTGCCGCCTAGGGCAGCATGCCAAGTAGGCAGGGACAGTGGGCTGGGGGGGCAGTCAGGGCCCACTGCACCTCCTCTGATGTGACATTTTCTCAGGCCATACATTACTGCTCCCCAGGTACCATGAACCCCATGACTGCACTGGTGGAGCAGATGCAGGGACTTACCCAGTTGGTCCAAGACCTGGCACTGAGGGTACAGCACCAGGAGACCTCTCAGGGTTCCCCACAAGGTGTGGAACCCCCCATTCAGCTACCCGATAAGTTTTCGGGTACCAAGAAGGCTTTTCTGACTTTTAGGGAGGGATGTCGGCTGTACTCTGCCCACTCTGCCCACGTACCTCTGGTAAACAGAGAGTGGGAATTGTCATGTCCCTTCTCCAAGGGTCCCCCCAGGAGTGGGCATTCTCACTACCCCTTGACTCACCGGAATTGTCTTCTGTAGACAGATTTTTTGTCTTTTTGGGACTTCTCTTCGACGACCCTGATGGGGAGGAGGTGGCCGAAACTCAGCTCACCACCTTAAGGCAGAGTAAGAGGACTGTAGAGGAGTATGCCTCCGAGTTTTGTCGCTGGTGCGTTCCTTCGGGGTGGATCGACCCAGCCCTCAGGTGCCAGTTCCGGGTAGGATTGGCTGACCATGTTAAGGACATGTTGGTGGCCTATCGTACTCCGGGCACTCTGGATGACGCTATCACTTTGGCAGTCCGATTAGACAGACGGTTTAGGGAGAGACGTCGGGAGCAGACCCTTTCTCCATTGCCCTGCCTTACTCCATTACTCCGTTCTGCCACCGCCCCAGAACCTTCAAGTGTGGTGATACCCCCTGAGGAGCCTATGCAGGTAGGGGCCTCTTCTACGGCTACTGCCAGTGACCGCAGGACCTCACGTCGCACCCAGGGACTGTGCTTCTACTGTGGCGGAGAAGGTCATCGCATCCGTGAGTGTCCCAAAAGGAGGCCCTGGCTGGAAAACTCCAGCGCCTAGATGGCTCGCGGGAAAGTCACTTAGGCGAACAGGTATTCCCTATGGTATCAAAAAAGCTGTTGTTGCCAGTGAAAATTTCATATTTTTCTTTGTGTGAATCTGGGAGTGCTTTTGTAGATTTAGGATCAGCTTCCAATTTTGTGGACGCTTCATTCGCTAAGCGTCTGGGCCTTCCCTGGAGGCCTCTAGTGGATCCCATGTGGGTTGTGGCTATTGATTCTACCCCATTGGCTAAGGGCATAATTCAGTATTGCACTCCAGAACTTGAGGTGCTAGTTGGGTCTATGCATAAGTAGAAATGTACACTGTTTATCATGGAGGGCTTACCCACTGATGTTGTTTTGGGGTTGCCCTGGCTTCAGAGACACAACCCAGTTATTGATTGGAGTTCTGGAGAATTAATTAGGTGGGGAAAGCAGTGTTTTGACAAATGTGTCCCTATGGTTCTTGGTAATGCGGAAGTGGAGCAGATTCCTGCCTTTATTTGTGATTTTACTGAGGTGTTTTCTAAAACCCAGTCTGAGAGGGTACCCCCACATAGGTCCTATGATTGTGCCATCGAACTATTGCCTGGTGTAAGGTTTCCTAAAGGCAGGATATATAACTTGTCAGGTCCAGAGAGAACCGCTATGAAGCAATACATTACAGAGAGTCTACAGAAGAGGCACATCCGGCCTTCGGTGTCTCCTATGGGTGCTGGCTTCTTCTTTGTTAAGAAAAAAGATGGAAGTCTCCGCCCATGCATTTATTATCGTGAGCTCAATAAAATAACGGTAAAGAATCAATACCCCTTACCATTGATTCCTGACCTGTTTAATCAAATCCAGGGGGCTAAATGGTTTTTCAAGCTGGACCTAAGAGGGGATTATAACCTTATTCGTATCAAGAAGGGGAATGAGTGGAAGACCGCATTTAATACCCCAGAAAGGCCATTTTGAATACCTTGTTATGCCTTTTGGGTTGTGTAATGCTCCCGCCATCTTCCAGAACCTGGTAAATGATGTTTTCAGAGAACTCATTGGTCGTTGTATGGTTGTATATCTAGATGACATTTTAATTTATTCACAGGACTGGCCGTCACATGTTAAACATGTGCGGCAGGTTTTGCAAATCTTGAAGGTTAATAGTTTATTTGTCAAACTTGAGAAGTGTGTTTTCGGGGTTCAGGAGGTACCTTTCCTGGGATATGTTTTGACTCCTAACTCGTTTCGCATGGACCCCGGGAAGGTTCAGGCAATTCTTGATTGGGTTCGTCCTTTCTCCCTAAAAGCCTTGTAGCGATTCCTGGGCTTTGCTAACGATTATCGCAAATTTATCCGAAATTTTTCTGTTCTCGTTCGGCCACTTACTGATATGACTAAAAAGGGGGTTAATATCAGTAACTGGCAACCAGAAGCCTTAGAAGCTTTCCAAAGTCTTAAGCAGTGTTTTGTCACTGCCCCAGTGTTGGTTCAAGCAGACTATACAAAACCCTTTGTCGTTGAGGTCGATGCTTCTGAGTTCGGAGCAGGGGCAGTCCTATCTCAGGGGTCGACCTCCCTGACCAATCTTCGGCCGTGTGTTTTCTTTTCCCGTAAATTCTCCTCAGCGAAGAGGAACTATGATGTCGGGAACCGTGAATTGTTGGCCATTAAGTGGGCCTTCGAGCAATGGCGCCACTTCCTCGAGGGTGCCCAACACCAAGTCACGGTCCTAACAGATCATAAAAATCTTACCTTTCTAGAGAACGCTAAAAGGCTAAACCCACATCAGACTCGTTGGGCACTGTTCTTTACTCGCTTTAATTTTGTCGTCACTTACAGACCAGGGTCTAAAAATGTTAAAGCTGATGCGTTATCTAGAAGCTTCTGTCCCAGTCACTCACCTCGGGAGAATCCAGTACCTATATTACCCAAGGAGACGATTGTCTCAGCCATGTCCCCCGATTTAGCCACTGAGATTAAGACACACCAGGACATGAGACCTGCTAATTGTTCGGCTTCTAGAGTCTTTGTCCCCACTCAGTTTCTCACTACACTTGTTAAAGGAATTGCATGATTCTGTATTATCCGGACATCCCGGTGTTTCTGGCACAAAGAGGCTCATCTCTCGCAATTACTGGTGGACTTCTTTGTATCGTGATGTGGAGGCCTACGTAGCAGCGTGTGACATTTGTGCCCGGGCAAAGGTTCCCAGAACTCATCCTCCTGGGGAACTTTGTCCTCTTCCCATACCCGAGCACCCATGGACCCACATCTCCATGGACTTTATGACCGATCTTCCTACCTCTGAGGGTAAGACGGTCATTTGGGTGGTGGTGGATCGTTTTAGTAAGATGTGTCATTTGGTTCCATTAAGAGGTTTGCCGTCGTCCAAGAAGCTTGCCGAGCTTTTCATCAAACACATTGTCATACTACATGGTTAACCCGAGAATATTGTTTCTGACAGAGGGGTCCAATTTGTGTCCCGTTTCTGGAGATCTCTCTGTAAGGCTCTGGTTATCACCCTATCCTTCTCCTGGGCTTTCCACCCTGAGACTAATGGACAGACTGAGATGATGAACCAAACCGTTACACAAAAACTTTGTTGTTTTGTCTCTGATCAGCAGGCGGATTGGGTTAAATACTTACCGTTAGTAGAATTTGCAATTAATAATCAGGATAATACTTCATCTGAGGTCTCTCCTGTTTTTTGCAACTATGGTTTTCACCCGAGACATGCATCTTTATCCAGCGCTACGTCCGATCACAATGGGGTGGATGCTATTGTTAAAGATCTGTGCACAGTCTGGGCCCAAGTTCAGAAGAACTTGGTAAACGCCCAGAGCATCCAAAAAAGAAAGAGTGACAAGAGACGTCTCTGCTCTAGTGGTTTTGCTGTGGGGGATAAAGTTTGGTTGTCCACCCGAAATCTTCGCCTAAAAGTGCCTTGCGGTAAATTAGCTCCACGATTTGTGGGTCCTTATGTGGTGCAGGAGGTGGTGAACCCAGTGGTATACCGTCTTAAGTTACCTCCCTCCCTCCAGGTTCATAACGTTTTTCACCAGTCACTGTTAAAGAGGTACATTCCATTTCCGACTTCACCTTCGATACCCCCTCCTCCTGTTAATGTAGAGGGTCAGTTGGAACACGAAGTCGCCCGCATTGTAGACTCCCGTAGAGTGCAGAGGTCCTTACAGTACCTTGTCCACCAGAAGGGTCATGGTCCGGAGGAAAGGTCGTGGGTTCCAGCCAGGTTCATCCACGCTGAATCTCTGATCAGGGAATTCCACGACTCTAACCTGGACAAACCCAAACCAGGGAAGGGTCCGGTGGCCCCTCCTAAAAGGGGGGGTACTGTCATGGCGCACATTTCCGCCGTGAAGAAGCAAGGCACGGTAGGGGTTAATTCCTCTAGTCAGTCGACACACCCAGGAGAAGCCGGGCTGATGAGCTTAGGAGTGACAGCTCGGCTCCTAATCAAGTCAGAGGGTGTGCCGCACTGGCCAATAGAAGGGCCCAGAGACCGCACCAATCGTCTGCTGGGGCGGGCTCCGGGTTCCTTATTTAAACTCCCTCATTTTTCTCAGTCCTTGCCTGAGAAAGGTTTCCCCTTGCTTTTTCCTGTGTTTCCTGTTGATATTTGCTCTCCTGATTTCTGACCTCGGCTCGCTTCCTGACCACGCCTTTGCCTCCGATTTTGTACTACACTCCTGACCGTGTTTGGACCCCGGCTTGTTTTTGACTATTCTTTTGGCTTACCTTTCTTGGCATATACGTTCCCGTACTGTGACTGACCCGGATTGTTGGACTTGAGTTTCCCTGACGGCCCTGCACTTAGAAGCGTAGGGCTGTCGTCCAGTTGGGGTCTGCCGCCTAGGGCAGCATGCCAAGTAGGCAGGGACAGTGGGCTGGGTGGCAGTCAGGGCCCACTGCACCTCCTCTGATGTGACAACTGTGTTAAACTACTCAATGTAGACCTTAGTTTTGGTTAAAAGAGTAGTACATCAGTCTTGCAAAGCTCAAACTCATAACTCTAAAATATTTTAGATCATCACAGAATTTAGCAGGAATTAATACTCCACCTAAAAGAAAAAAGCATTGACCCATCTTAAAAGGTTTTTTATGGAAAACATATCCCTGTAAGACTTGGAGGGTGAGTGATGTCACGTTACAAGTATACATGCCATAGGAAAATTATTAATGCCATCAAAATGGTTTGCACAAAACCATAATCCCTAAATCAAACTATAATACAGGAACAAACTCCCATGTCAACATTCTTGATAATATCACACCCATTCAAAGATTTAGAAATTCTTATCCTTCATTGGCAGAATCTTGGATGAGCTTTTTATAAAGTGCAATCCAAATGATATTTTACATGCTGAAAAATTCTTATAAGTATGGACAACCTCAAATGCAGTAATAAAAGGCCATATTATCAGTTATGTAGAAGGAAGGTTAAAAGAGAACTATTTAAAATGTTATACTATTCCCTTTTTAAGACACAGACTCTGTACATCCATGCCCCTTGTCCCAAAACAGCAGGCATTTTCAAAGGCCAAACACCTTTTGACCTCTTTATAAATAACCAAACTCACTGGCCGATTAAGCTGCAACAGAAAAAAGGTATAGATTTGTAACAAAACCCTATTATTAGCAACACTCACTAAACAGAAATGTAGTTACATAGCGGAGAAGATAAAAAAAAAAAACAGATTCTCATCCATCATGTCCAACCTTTAACCATATGGATATCAATCCAGAGAAAGGCAAAAACCCCTATAAATTGGATGCCAATTGCCCTATAATAGAGTAAAAAAAAATTCCTTTCCCATTCCAAATATGGTAAACAAAATAACTGGAATAACGCTCGCTCTACAATCTAGTACTCAAAGCTATAGAAAGTAATATAATAAAATAATATTTTTTAAGTAAGCCTTTTAGGCTCCTCTTGGCAGGGTGTAATAAGTAATGAATGAAAAGCCTATATGCTTGTATATCATGCCCCCTATTGGTCAAGTATCCTAGGGGGACTAAATGTCAAAATTAAAAAAAAAAAAAAGTAAAAAAAAAATAGTAAAAATTCTAATCACCCCCCCCCCACCCCCCACACACCTTTTTGCCATATTGGAAATAAAGTAAAAAGTTACACATTGGGTTTGTAAAAGTCAGATGAATTAAAATATAACATAATTTATCCTGTACGCTGAATACTGTAGAAGAAAACAATTTCCAAACACCACAATTGTGTGTTTTTCTGTTATTTCATGTTCCCAAAAATTTGGAAAAAAAGCGATCAAAAAGTCGCATGTATTCCAAAATGGTATCAATAGAAACTACACTTCAGACGACTAAAAATGAGCCCTCACTCAGGTTCATAGACTAAAAAACAAAAAAGTTATTGGTTACAGAAAATGGAATTTTAGCATGAATATAAAAAATAGAAAAAGGTTTTTTTTTAGAGTACTAAAACATTATGAAACTTCTACAAATTTGGTATCGCCAAAATCATAATGACCTGCAAAATACAGATTACTAATCCCTCATATGGCTATGTAGACGTAAAAATAAAAAAGTTATGGCTCTTGGAAGGCAAAGAGGAAAAAATTAAAACCAAAAACATGAAGGGGTTAAACGCTTACTGTGAAGATACTATTATCAGTGCCTTTCTGGACTTTGTTAGTCTGTCTATCTTGACAATAGAACAGACAGAGCTCTTGAATGCGGATATTAAGAAGGAGGCCACAATGCGCAAGCCATTCTAGCAGCCACAATAGGAAAGATACAGAGGCCATAAGCAGGGCCGTTCCTAGGCTAAATTTCACTCAGGGCGAGGTGAAGAAATTTCGCCCCCCCCCCCCTCCTCCCCCTCATGTAACATAATGTGCCATAATGAAACACAGTGCATCACCATCAACCAAATCTAAAATATACAGAAAGCTTTACCACAATGTGCTACATATAAAATTACTAGATAATAGTCATAGTTACCAAATACACTGCAACACAACCAGAATCCCAAGACCACTAAGCCCAAACATATCACCGCACCACAGGACCGAATAATACTACCACACCATGACCACATATCACCACATAGTGACCAAATACGGGCAACACCGTGCCCAAACATATCACCAGCACATGACTGAATAATACAAACTAAACCATTACTGAATACAAACCTTTATACTTAAACCCAATATTACCAGCATACAGTGGGGGAATACCCGCTGTACACAGGCTCTGCACACATATAAATGGTTACATTAAAGTTATATCTAGTGACTCACAGGAGACGTCTCTGAAGAGTTGAGTGTTGTTCTCTTTCTCTTCTTCTTCTTCTTCTCCATCTGTCCCAGACACCATGAAGACTACTCCCGACTCTTCACTGTAAAATTTACAAAACAATATCTTAAGACTCCTCCCTTTATCAGCATTTTCCAACCAATTCCTATCTCTATACAAACCTCCCATCATAGCATCCCATATGGAAAGCCATGTAATAGCCCCTGTAGCCATGTAGTAGCCCCCTATAGCCAGGTAGTAGCCCCCTGTAGCCAGTAGATGTCCCCCTGTAGCCAGTTGATGCCCCCTGTAGCTAGTTGATGCCCCCCTGTAGCCAGTTGATGCCCCCTGTTATCAGTAGATGCCCCGTTATCAGTAGATGCCCCCCTATCCAGTGATGCCCCCTGTAGCCAGTGATGCCCCCTGTAGCCAGTGATTCCCCCGTAGCCAGAGATGCCCCCTTGTAGCCAGAGATGCCCCCCTGTAGCTAGTGTGCCCCCATTGTAGCCAGTGATGCCCCCTGTAGCCAGTAGATGCCCCTTGTTATCAGTAGATGCCCCTGTAGCAAGTGATGCCCCCTGTAGCCAGTAGATGCCTCCTGTAGCCAGTGATGCCCCCGTAGCCATAGTTGCCCCCCCTGTACCATGATGCCCCCCTTGTAGCTAGTGTGCCCCCATAGCCAGTGATGCCCCCTGTGCCAGTTGATGCCCCCTGAACCCAGTAGATGCCCGTTATCAGTAGATGCCCCCTGTAGCCAGTAATGCCCCCCGTAGCCAGTAGATCCCCTCTGTAGCCAGTGATGCCCCCCTTCTAGCCAGTGATGCCCCCCCTCTAGCCAGTGATGCCCCCCTGTAGCCAGAGATCCCCCCCTGTAGCCAGTGATGCCCCCCTTGTAGCCATGTGCCCCATTGTAGCCAGTGTCCCCCCTGTAGCCAGTGTTTCCCCCCTTGTAGCCAGTGACCCCCCTTTTAGCCATGTTGCCCCCCTTGCAGCCAGTTTCCCCCCCTTGTAGCCAGTGTGCCCCCATTGTGGCCAGTGTTCCCCCTTGTAGCCAGTGATGCCCCTGTAGCCAGTGATGCCCCTGTAGCCAGTGATTCCCCCCAGTAGCCAAAGATGCCCCCCCTGTAAGCCAAAGATGCCCCTCTTGTAGCCAGTGTGCCCCCCTTGTAGCCAGTGTGCCCCCATTGTAGCCAGTCTGCCCCCATTGTAGCCAGTGATGCCCCCCCTGTAGCCAGTGATCCCCCCTTTTAGCCAGTGATGATCCCCTTTTAGCCAGTTTCCCCCCTTGTAGCCTGTGCCCCCTTGTAGCCAGTGATCCCCCCCTTGTAGCCAGTGTGCCCCCCCTTGTAGCCAGTGTGCTCCCCCTTGTAGCCAGGATGTCCCCCACTGTAGCCAGGGATGCCCCCTGTACGTAATTCTACAATAACAAAAGAGTACTCACCTCAATCCGCGCGTCCCGGTCCGGAGCTTTTCAGCAGTGGGAGCTGCCGAGCGGTGTAAGCAGCGTGACGTCATCACGCTGCTTACGCTGCACGCAGCTCCCAGGGATCTCCTCGGCGGCAGAGCTGCCATCCGAGGAGATCGAGCGGTGAAAGCTGTGCGCCCCCTGTGACACTGATACAGGGGAGGAGTCAGGACAGGAACGATCCTTTCCCCCCTCCTCCTGCAGCTGCTGGCTCTGCGCGACTGTTTTATAACAGTCGCGCAGAGTCAGGGGCGCTCCTCCAGACGGGCAGGGCGGCCACGGCGCCCCTAGGAACGGCCTTGGCCATAAGTGTATTCATCTGACTTCTATAAAATTCTAACACTTGAATTATTATTAACAAGACTACCTCTGATTTCTAACATACTGACCCCTTTGAATCATGGACAGAACTTCTTCCTTAGCACTCAATTGTCTAACCCGATTACTTACAAAAATTCTAGCAATCTATTTATAACATATTTTGCCTCATCTTCCCTGCGAGATTTAACCCTTTAAGAACCAATGTTTTTTGGGGGGTTGACACGTTCATTTTTTTCCTCCTCGCCTTCCAAAAGACATAACTTTTTTTATTTTTCCATCTATACAGACATATGAGGGCTTTTATTTTGTGGGACAAATGTAGTTTCTAATTATGTAATTCACTGTACCATAGAATATACTGGGAAACCGCAAAAAAATTCTAAGTGGGCCAAAAAGTGAAAAAAAAGTACTAGCGCCATTTTTGTGTTTTTTTTTTTTTTATGACGTTCACTTTCCAGTATAAGTGATGTGTTCTCTGTCTTCTGCAGGTTGATACAATTCGGAAAATACCAAATATGTAGGGTTTATGTTATGTTATAGTTTCGTAAACAAAATTCCAAACTTTTTCTATTTTTGAAATTTGTGCCTTAGCGCGATTTTATGCGACCAATAACTTTTTTGCACTTCCACTTATACACCTGACTGAGGGTGCATTTTTTGCGGCCTGAAATATACTTTCTATTGGTACCATCTTGGGATAGATGCGACTTCTTTGATCACTTTTATTCCAATTTTTAGGGGACCTGAAATGACACAAAAAAAACACAATTTTGAAGCTTGGATTTTTTTTCTCTTACAGTGTTCAGTGTACAGGATAAATTACATTATATTTTAATAGCTCAGACTTTTTAAAAGTGGCGATACCAATTATATGTAACTTTTTTATTATTCAATCATCTTATTTGTAAAATGGCAAAAGGGGGTGATTTGAATATGTATATATATATATATAGTATATATTATATATATATATATATATATTATATATATATATATATATATTTATATATATATATATATATATATATTTTATATTTTTTTTGTAATGGTTCGGTGGATTCGCTGGACCACCTCAAGCGATGATAGTTAATCCACGCTAGGGCGCGGAGTCTAATTAGTCCCCGGTATTCACCAGAGCCCGCCGCAAAGCGGGATGGACTTGCTGCGGCGTGAGGCTACCAGGTAGCTACCCCTGACGTGACTTGCTTTCGATGGCGGCCGGGGTAATGCGTGGTACAGAATCGAAATCCAGAGGCGTAGTCAGGGATAGGCAGGAGGTCAGGACGGGCAGAAGGTCAGGACGGGCAGAAGGTCTGGGCAGGCGGCAAACAGGCAAGGTCAGGAAACGTAGCGGAACAGACTGGTACACGGGTAATCAGACAGGACTTCCAACACTCTATAGACTAGGCAACGCACACCAACAATCTGGCAGAGAGTACTGGGGGCATATTCCTTATATAGGACCAGGGGCCGGCAATAGACTAATTACCGGGGCGCTGGCCCTTTAAATCCAGACCAGCCGTCACGCGCGTGTGCCCTAAGCAGTGGGAAAGCGCGTGGCGGCAGAGAAAGGCAGGAGCAGCGTGCACATGAGCGTGGATGGGTAAGTGAGCCGGCGCCAGGGACTGGGCAGCAGGGGGATGGTCGAGGGGAGCCGTGGGGGGTAAAGGCACCCGCGCCAGCCCCCATGACAGTACCCCCACTTAGGTCCCTCCCCACGGAATTTAGAGAGGAGGTCAGGTGCCAGATTAGCCTCAGGTTCCCACAAATGCTCCTCCAGCCCGAACCCCTTCCAGTCAATCAGAAAGAACTGCTTCCCCCTCACTGTCTTCTCCGCCAGCACCTCCTTGCCTTCAAAGATGTTATCAGAAATTGGGGCCACAGGGAAGGCGAGACAGATCCACGGGAGAAGCAAATCAGCCCCCACGGGCTTGGGAGCGAAACAGGGGAAGGGTTGGGGATAGCGGGAGTAGGGGGCAACCCAGATTTTGGGTGGCCCCGGGGGTTTAGTTGCCGAAATACAAAAAAAAGGGCCCCCCAAATACTTAGGGCCTAACTTATAACGGGCCCCTTGAAATAAATGAAATTTGGCGGACAACAAACTCTATCCCCTGGCTTAAATAGGGTCGGGGTTAGGGTTTCCCTGTCGACCTGGATTTTGGGTGCAAAGGGGGGCCCCCGTGGGAAGGGCCTGTCATGTGACTTCCCAAAGTCCCTTTGATGCCCCGGGAAAACCTGGGCATCCAGGGCCCGGAAGGGTGACACGAGGTCGCCAGAGGGAGAGGCACCCGGGGGATGTACCCCAAACCCACAAAAAGAAAGGAGAAGCCCCCAGCGGATCGAGTCTAGTGAATTATATGAAAATTCCCCCTATGGAAGGGGGTCAAAGTTTTTCCTGAGGGGGGATAAAAAAATGTCGTAGGTAGGTCCCTTTAAAAACTTGGTTAACCCTCTCTCCCTTTGCCCGTTATTTTTTTGGGGGGGTTTTGCTCGAGAAGTCTAGTAAAACTTGCAACGGGCCCAAATTTAGAGCCTGCCAAAATCTCGAAACAAACGGGCCCCCCCTATCCGAGACAATTTTGCAATGGGAGCCTTTTTGTAAACAAAAAAGTGTTGGCAAGGGGGGGGGCAGAGGGAAACCCGGGCAGAGAAACAAAGGGGACCATGTTCGAGAATCTATGTCACCACCCAGATGACAGTGTTTCCGAGGGGGGCCGGGAGGTCCGTAACAAAGCCCATGGCTAAAATGGGCCCAAGGTTTTCTGGCCCCGGGAGAGGCTGAAGCGGGACCGGGGGGTCGGGGACGAGGGACTTTTTTAGGGGGCACAGGGGGTACGGGACCAGGACAAGTCTCAACATTTTGAGCGGGGATTTGGGCCCCCTTTAAAAAACGAGGTTATTTTGGGGAAATTATGGATTCCAGGTTAAACCGTGTTTGTGGGGCCCAAGCCCCCACTTCAGGATAGGGGGCCCCCATGGCGGGGCCCATACGTAGGTCTTCCCCAAGGGCAGATGTTAAAGGCCCAGGGGGGGGGGCCCCCCCCAATGGGGGAAAGAGTTCAGGGGGAATTTTTGGGGTGCAGAGGCGGCCCCAAAAGCCAACTGTGTTTTGGGATCTAGAGAGGGGGGACTGCTCTGTTTTGTTTTCCCAGGGGGCCCGAAAGGGGGAAGAAAAAAAATAAAAAGGGGGGCAAAAAAAAAGTGACACCTGGCTTGCCGAGGGTTCGACTTTGGGGAAAGATGCAGACGGGAAAAGATTTTTGTGATGGGTTTAAATTTTTAAATTTTCGAGGGGGTGGCGAGCTCCCCCCCAGAAGTGCCCCCTTCTTCAAAGGGGAAAAATTAATGGCCATTAATTCGCGTCACAAAGTTAATTCTTTTCGGCGGGGTAAAGGGTTTTGAAAAGAAGCTGCAAGTACATAGTTTCCCAGAGGGGGACTTCTGAGGGGGAAAAGCGCCTGCACCTATAAAGGAGGCGTCCATTTCTAGGAAAAAACCGGACGCTGCGGGCCCCGGACGGGGACGGAACTGGAGCAAAAGCGAAAGCTGATTTAAGACGATCAAAAGCTTCTTGGGCTTCTGGGGGCCCAAAAGGAATTTAGGGTTGGCATTTTTTTTCATAAGGGCCCCCCAGGGGGGCCCACGAGCGTGGGGGAAAGGGCGGGACGAACTTTTCAAATAATAATTTGCGAACCCAGAAAGTGTTGGATAGAGAAAAAGGCCCCACAGGCCCGGGGGCCACGTAAGACTGCTGAGAGTTTTCGGGGGTCCTTTTGGGAGACCTGACCCGAGACGATTACCCCATGAGGGCGGGGTTTGGGGTTTTAAAAAACCAAATTTCTTTTGTTTGGCATAAAAAATTGGTGGTCACAGAGTTGTTTGAGCCCCGGCGGGAGGGTTGGGGGCGGTGATTTTTTCCGACCCGGAAAGAAAAGATTAGGATGTATCTAGGTAGACGATAACAAGGACGTAGTGGAGATCGGGGGAAGTTTTCTTTGAAAAAAATTTTGGAACCCCGCCGGAGCATTGCAGAGGCCAAAGGGCCCATGAAAGATTTTCAAAATGGCCATCTTGGTTTTTAAGGCCATCTTCCATGGGCCCCTTTTCAAGATACGAATAAAGTTTATGCCCCCCTTTAAATCCAATTTGGGAAAAAAAAAGGGGTTGCGCACGCTGCTCCGTGTTTCAGGGGCAGGGGAAACGATTTTTTTTTAAGTAATTTTGTTAAGTCCCTGTATCGATACAGGGCCGGAGAGTACCATCTTTTTTTCAACAAAAAAGGGAAGCCGGCCCCCGGGCGGGGGAAGACTTGGTATGAAGCCTTTACGAGATTCTCCGGATTATTTCCGCCCATAGTTTAATTTCCCCGGGGACAAAAAGAGAATGACTCTCCCTCGGGGGGGGTTTTACTACCGGGTTGCAGGTAATTTTAGGAGGGTGGGAAGGGCCCGGTTTGGGGGGGCCCGGGGGTTTTGGGCCTGTCTTTCGGAAAAAAAACTTTGGAAAGCCCTGGTAGGAGTGGGCAGCCCCGGCGGGGTTTTTGTGGGATTTGCGGGAGGGGGGTCATGGGCCCAGAACGGAGAAAGGGAAAAAGGCATCGCGGTGGCACCGGGGCCCCAAGGTAATCTCCCCCGTTTTCCCTTTACAAGGTCGGGCAGGGGCTTGAACCCAATTTAAGGGCCCCAGGAGGATTTCCGAAAGGGGCGGGGCAGAACAAGAAGTTTTCAGGTTTTCCTTTGTGTATAGGGGCCTTATCAAAAAAAGGTGAAAAGCGCGTGCAAAAACCCGAATAGTGTCCTTTAGGCTTTAGGCCACTGCCCGGAGGGGGGCCGAACATGGGTTTTTGCAGAGGGGTCACCGGGGGGCCGAAATTTGGAGTTTAGAGTTTTGGCTGACAAAATTTCCAGCGGACCCGAAAAGGGAAGGCGGGGCTTGAAAGGTGCTTTTCCGGCAAAATTTTCCCAGAGTGGGAAATTGGTCAGACGGGGAGGCCCCCACTGACACCAAAGGGAAAGGGCCTCTCCTGGGGAGCCCTAGGTGCGGGGGAAGAAAATCCCGGGCGCCCCGGGACGGGTTCCCCAATGAAGTGGCCAGAACCGCCACAGTAGAACCCATAGTTTCCCTTTCAGGAACGCGCTGGACGTTTTCCGGGGTCGGGGGGCTTTCTCACCCTCCCAGGGGTTGTCCTGGGGAAACCAATGGCGGAGGTAGTGGGGGTCATTGGAACACGGGAGCCAGAGAGGTACCCGGGGTTTTGGCGGGGGGATCTCCCGTTGGGGGGTGGGTCTTGTTGTTCTCGGAAAACCCGAATTTTAATTTGGGGGTTTAGCAAAACCGAAATCAGGTCGTCCAAGCAGGGGCCCAAAGCCCCCAAACCCGCGAGCTCTTTTCTTTAATACCCCCCAAAAGGCCTTCCCAAGAAGGTGGGCCACCAAACCCTATTATTCCAGTCGGTTCATGGGGCAAAGGTGGGGAAAACTGCACAGAGTGGACCCAAAAGTGGATTCCCCCTGAGGGGAGAGGGAGCAGAGTTGGCGGCGGAGGGGTGCGGCCCGGGTTCCCTTTCGAAGAGGGGTGGGGAAAACCCTGGGGGAAAGGTTTGTAGATTTGCCGTCAAGGGGATCTCCCGGCCCCATAGCGGAGGGGCCCCGGGCCCAGAGCTTCCCCCTGTTAGGAGGAAATTTTATGAAGGCAACCTTAGCCCGTTTCGGTAGGGAATTGTCCCCCCAAAATCTCAATGTGGGGGAGAAAATTGACTGATGAAGCCTCTGATTTTTTGGGGTCTCTGTCATAGCGTGAGGGAAAGCGGCAGATGCAGAGATGGTCCCGTTGCAGAGCAGGGTGACCCCAGGGCTGCGGAGAAATTGGTGCTGGCGCGGGGGCGGAAAGCCGCAGGCGGAGGTAGACGGGCCGAAAGGTTCGGGAAATTATGGCCCAAAATGGTCAAAAAGCTGGTCTGCTGAGCGAGGGCCCCGAGGTACCCTGGGGGAACCCGGGCCCAGATTTTTACGTAATGGTTAGGTGGTTTCGCTGGATACCGCAACGAGGGATATTTTAAGCCACGCCAGGGGGGGAGTCTAAGTAGCCCCGGTATTCCCAGGCCCGCCGCCCAAAACGGGATGGACTTGCCGCAGGTGAGGCTACCAGGTCGCTACCCTGACGTGAAATTTTCTTGCGATGGCGGCCGGGGTAATGCATGGTACAGAATCGAAATCCAGGGGTAGTCGGGGGGCAGGCAGGAGGGTCAGGACGGGGGGCAGAGGTTCGTGGTCCCGAGACGGGGAAAAAGGGGTTTGGGGAGGGGCAAACAGGCAAGGTCAGGGGAAAAAGGGAGGGAACAGGGCTGGCCCCAAGGTAATCAGAAAAGAAATTCCCCAAAACTCTCAAGACTAGGCTACGGGACACCAAAAAATCTGGGGAGAGTGCTGGGGGCGTTTTTTTTATTTGGGGCCGCAAACCGGCAATAGGGGTTTTTTTTCCGGGGGGGCTGGGGGCCCTTTTAAAACCAAGGGGGCCCGCCCTCGCGTGCGCGCCCCAAGCAGCGGGGGGCACGCGCGGCGGCGGGGCAGGGAAAGGAGCGGGGGGGGGTGCACAGGGGAAGTGAGCCAGCGCCCCGGAAAAGGGCAGCAGGGGGAAAAGGTCGTTGGGGGGGCCGCGGCACCCGTGCCGGCCCCCGGCCCGGGAGGGGGGGGGCCGGGGGGGGGGGGCGGCACCCCGCCATTCCCCCCGACATAATTTTATAAAATATATTATATATATATATATATTATTATATATATATATATTGTAAACCCCCAAGGGCAAGGTGATAAAAGGGGTATTCCCTAGGCCCCCGAGTTCTTTTTCCGGTATGGGGGAGAGCAATTTCGGTCACCCAGAGACCCGGCCTCGGGGGAGGGAGGGAAACCGGCAATTTGTTTGGGGTCAGTGCTTTTGGCGGTTGGCACCCGGGGTTTTCCAAAATTTGTTTAGCTTTTGGAAACCGGGTTGTCCGGGTCCGGGTTTTACCCGGGGCAGTTTAAAGGTTGGGGGGGTTTGGGTGCTCCCCAGGTTCCGTGCCCGGGGGTTTTTCTGGCTAATGGTCCGCTTCAGTGACTGTTTGGGGGTGTCTGGAGTTTCGGCCAGGGAAACCCAGGCCTGAGAGGGGCTAACCCACAAGTTCCAAACTACAAGCTGATAGTAAGGACTACATTTTTTTGGTTTGCGCTCGAAAAGAGCAGGAGTTTATTTTGTGTATTTTTGTATGGGAAAATCCCTTTTTGGGGTGCCATCTGCACAATAAAGCCCGGGGGAAAAACCCTGCTTTTGTACAAGGCTGTCTGGTCTCCCTTTGCCCCGGGACTTCGCTGTACCCCCGACTTTCCCCCTTTCAAGTTGGTTTGGGGGAAGTGGGCAAACGTTTAAGAGACTTTACTCTTGTGGAGACTTACACCCCTTTTTAAAGGGGCAGTTGCTGAAAAAACCCCTGTCCCGGGTTAAAGCGGCCCAAGGGTCAAAAAAACAGAGTGGGAGATGGAGGAATAAAAAAAAAGCTTGGGGAAATCAAACCTCCACCCACAACAAGGCCCCCCCCCCCCCCCCCATGTGCAGCAAGAAAAAAAACGCCCGCAAAAGACGTGTGCATGAGGGAAACCAAAAAAGGCGCAAATGAAAACCCAACCCGCTGTTGGCGCGGTTCCCAGAGAGGGGGAAAGGGGGCAGCAACAGGTTTAATCAGTCCTTTCAAAAGCAGATACAAGCCTTGACAGAAAAGGGCAAGGGGGGATCAGGGGGTTGCAGACGGCACCCCCAAGTTCGTGCAGGGTGCGCTCAGGAAAAAAGACGGGGGGATGCCCTTTTAGGCCTATTGTGCACGTTCGAGAGGATGCTGAGGGGGGAGCAACTCCCCCCCAAAACCGTGGGGGGACTTTCTGGCCCCCCTTTTGAAAGGGAGAAAACCCCCGAAAGGGATACTTTGATTTACAGGTCCAGGATGCCAAAATTTTTTACCAAGCTCCGGGGAGAGATTCCCGGTCGGCTCTGAGTAACCCTTTGGGTCTTCGGGCACAGCGTGTTTTACTTGGGGGTAAACCCGAAAAAACCTGCCACGGTCCAGAAAGTTTGAAAATGTTCCATTGAAAGCAAATGGCTGCAGCCAGAGGAGTGACGTCCGCAAAAGAAACCGAACGGGTGGGTGGGGGGACTCTTCGTACGTGCCTGCCTGGGAGGATTCAAAGCTGCCAGGGTTTCACCCATCCAAAAGCGGGGGATGAGTGGTGTCCGTCGTGGGCGTTTTTTCCGCCCCAGGGACTTTCTACAGGAAATTTCATGCCCCCGGGGAAACCCGAGAAGACCTCAGCTGGTAAGACTGTTCCCATTATAGGGGGGCGGAATGTACCGCAAGGGGGGGTGGCCCGCTGTCAGAGCGCACCCGGAAACGAAGGGCCCAAATCCCAAAAAAGGGTTTTTACTACTAGGCCTATGGCATTTTAGTCTGCTGGCGCTGCCAGGGTTGGGACATGTGGCTTGCTAAAAGGGCCCCTCCAAAATGAGGCCCCTGGATTGTGACTTGGGAAGGGGGGAAGGGCTTTTGCCGGCCTGCTTACGCTGCCCCACAGGGGGCCCTTGGGTGGGGCCGGGGGGTGGCCCCGTCGAGTGGAGGGGGCATCCCAGTAACGGCTTCATGGACTCGGGGGGTTAGTGGCCCTTTTGTCCAAACCGTTGGACCTGCAGCAAAAAACCGACCCCCTGCTTGGGAGTCATATGGTTTTTTCTGGGGACATTAAGGGGGCCCATCCCATGGCCCTGGGGCATGGGGGGGGGGACTCCCTGTGGGTCGGTGAGCCTAAAGTTGGTGTTGTACAAGAACTTTCACACCAAGTTATTGTAGGGGCGGGACTTTCCACTTTCTGGAACTTTTGGGAAAAAAAGCAAAAACAGGGTGTGTAAGGTTTCCGGTTTTAATTTTCCTTTCCTAAAAGGTTTTAAAAAAAAAAACCCCCAAAAAATTCCCCCCCCCCCCCCCCCCCCCAAATTTTTTTTTTTAAAAATTTTCGGGGCCCCCAATACGGGTTTATTTTCCTCTGGGGGGCCTGGAGGGGAATCCCGATGAAATCCTCCCGAGATTTAGTTTTCAAAATTTGCAAAAATTTTTCCCGGGGAAAAATTTGGGCCCGGAAATTAAGGGAAACCCAATTAGTGAATGCCTTTAAAAGTGTTAAGGTCAAACAAAGGCGCCCCTCCAAGGACCCTGACACGGAGTTGGTGTATCCCCCTTTGCGTCCAAAATGACCTCCTTTTAGAGTAAAAAGCTCCGGGCTGAGGTCATAGAGGAGGTGGTGGTGCCCCCCAAACGCAAAGTTCGCTGGTATTTGGGGCTGGGGTCATTCCCATGTGTGGGTGGACACCTAGGGTAGAAAAAAAACCCGGGAAAGTTGAGAAAAAATTTTTTCTGGGCCCGGGAAATTTTTAAAAGGGCCCTAGGGGGGACTTTTGCCCGTCCCTGGGCCGATTTCCAAGTTTAAAGCCCCCCGGCCCCCATTTTTAAAAACCCCCTGGTTCCCCTAAACCCTCATTGAGGTCCCGTTTGGGGCGGAAAAGCCAAACCTAGTAGGGCCCCTTCCCAAAAATCGCAAAAGGGGCACCCGCACATATTAGTTGTGCTAGAATTTCGCCCCCGGGTTTTCTCTGAAGCCTTTCCCTTTGAAACACGTCTCCAAAAAATCATCGCACCGTGAGCTGTTTCAGGTTACCCGAACCGGCATCCCCAAAAAAGATTTTGGGGACCGGGGGCGCCCTTTTTGTTTAAAAAATTTTTCCCAAAAAGTATGTAGGCACCGAAAATCACCCTTAAAGCGTATTCCGTGTACCATCCCAGCGGGGTGGCCCGGGGGAGGGAAAGGGGTTTTAAAACCCAACCCCTTAAAAAGGGATTAAAAGGTAGTGGGCCAAAAATTTGGGAAAAAATGGGGCCGTCTGTTACCCTTTCCCTTTAAAGTTTTTTATCAGAGAGGGGGCCCACAGGCGTCCACGGGTTTCCCCCCATTTGAGCTACTGTATGGTAGGCACCCAGGGGGCTGTTAGACATGGCTAAGGAAACCTGGGAGCAAAACCCCACACCGCAGTGTTATTGAAAACCCATAGCGGACATGCAAGACAGAATTCGGCAGTTATGCCAATCGAAAAGAAAAACATGCAGCAAGCTCGGAAGCACAGGCCAGAATATACAATAGGTCTGCGAGGGTCAGGTCATTTAAACCAGGTGATTGGGTGTTGGTTTTAGTGCCAACCGTGTGGAGTAAATTCCTCGCTAAGTGGCAAGGTCCCTATGATTTATGTCCCTTACCGGCACTGGGACATAAATTTACTCCCTATGTCACTAAGGAGTTAATTGTGTTTAAAATTTTGCTGCAAAATACGTATCAACACAAACACTGTGCAACCCAGTCTAAATTAGTAGGGAAATATCAGTTTGGCTACAGACCATGCCTATCCCTTTGTAGCATTTTTTCCTTAGTTTGGTGTATCTTCTAGGTGAGTGGTGTTTTTTCCACCAAAGCATTATGTTTACAATGTTGCGCTTTTCTCCAATAGACCTCCATTTTTTTCTGCTTAAAAAAAAAATGTGAATTTGTGTTGCATTTTTTCACATCAAAAATCATGAGATTAAGTATTGAAGTATTTAATTATGTGATCTATGAATCACATGAATGAGAAAACACAAAAACAGATGTATCTGTGTGAAGGCAATCATTAGAAGAGCATTGTTAAGGGATACTAAAGGGATACAAAAAATTATTTTGATAAAATGTTATTGCCTTTTATATGAATTTCTTCTGTAAAATTTCAGCATCATATTTAGATGTAGATACAATATCTTTACTTCAATGCCAGCAACCACTGTGACAGTCAACAGATGCAATACACCCCCGACTGACCCCTTTTTTGGGAGGAGAAAATGGGGCAACTTAAAGTTCTTCTAATAAGGTGGGGGATTTGGATTTAAAAGAAGCAGCAGTTGCCAACAACAGTTATCAATACTAAAAATGTATTAGCATTGCTCATTAGGTGCTACATTTGGTAGGAAGATTATCAAAATACTTGAGAAATCATAGACATTATTGCTGGAAGGCCACTTAAAACCCCTGTGGTCTTTGGGACTCCTTTCTCATTGTAGCATCATTTTATTAGAATATTTTGGGGTACACACAAGACACCCAGCAAAATTATAACACTTCATTACACTAGTCTACAAATTAGAACTTTTTTTCTGTATCTGGTTTGTGAACAGCTGCATTTAACTCATTTTAGGCTTCTGAAGTCAGTGGTGAAATCAGATTCTATCATATCACATTTAAAAGATACACAGCAATTATAATTATCAAAGACATTAATGAGAAATAAACAAATTAACCATTTCTTCAGTTTAAAAGGGTTTTAAAAATAGCTTTTTAAAACATGAAAATTATATGTTAAAATATTGATAAAATAGGGATAAACAATTGAAAAAACTATAAACTCTAATAAACCAAAGAGTACTGCAAACATATTAATACAAATATTTACAAAGTTTACATTTCCTTTGGCAAAATACACTACTAACAAAAAGTTAGGGATTTTTGGGCTTTCAGGTGAAATTTACTAAAAAATGTAAAAAATCACATTTATAGTGTATTTTACCCTGAAAGTCGGCCATTTAAATTGTAGCGCAATATTGATTTTCTATTCAAAAATTTTTGAAATAAGGCCCAAAAAAAGGGAGGGTACACGCCATAAATAATTCAATGTCTCAATCTGTGTCATGTGGCTTGAGCGACAATTACGCTTGACCAATTTCTTTTTACTGTTCCAAGTTTAGTTTTTGACTGATGAGGCATGGATTCACTCTTCTTGAAGAGCGTCGCGTGGGAGGTATGTTGATCAATTATAAGGGGTTGTCTTAATCTCATGATGTAAATGTGAAAAGATGAGAGGAGGAGAGGACTGTTTAAATTCAATTCAAATTGCCCTAAAAAATTTTTTGGGCGATTGGGGATCAAACACTGTGAATTTTGCCTTTAAAAGTCTGTTAGAGATCAGCAAGTTGTGCAAAAAGTACGGAGACAATGAAAAGTTGGACATGTGCATCTAAAGTTAAGAGATGGTCATGTTAAGTTCATTGTAAAAAATGTCAATAAATTTTATGTTCATCCTGAAATTTCATACAAGCCAAAGATTCCAAAACTTTTTTGGTGGGGGGGGGTGTGCCCATGAGGGCTTTTCTTTTTAGTTATTTCATCGTCCTCTAACAGAAACCAACATTGTCAACCCCATTGCCCCTGGAAAGAATATCTTAGTGAAGCATTCACCTTGTTCACCCATCACAGCCCCCAAGTTTAGGAAAAAACAGTCAGGTGGGGGGGTAAAAAAGTGATTTTTAAAAAGACATTCTACTTCTGTTCTTGTAGTTCTCCAGTAGATTATGGACTATGAAAATATGGCCATCATATTTTTTTTCCCAAAAACATAAAAATTGCTTTGTAGAAGCCGCTACTAACTCGGTTATTTAGTTTAGCATAGAAATTTAGATTTTTAAACTTTTCCCTTTTTTGAGGCCAACAAATATGCCCCCCTTTTAGTTTGGGTTTTTAATAAAATGGGAAAATTCTCTAAAAGGATCAAACCCTCACTTTTTATCAAAGCTTTAACAAGTTTTTCACAACCAAACTTTACTGAAGGGGTTTTGCAAAATTATTTTACTCGGTTCAAACAATGGAGTATTTTTCACATTTTCTTTTCCAGCAAAAAACGAATCTCCCAAGCAATTCCTTCACTTTATGGTGGTTCCTGCTGTCTCGACTGCCCCAAAAAGACAAAAAAACGCAGAATTTTGTCCACCCACCCTGAAAACCTAACGGCCTTGCAACAACTTTTAAATCACAACAAATCTGCCACTCATAATCTTTTAATTTCACTCCTGCAAGCAGCAAAGTCATTTTGTCATAAGTTTCCTTCATTCCAACTGCATAAGCGAAGGGCACTGATGGAAGCATGCTGTCATTATGCTACAGCACTGCTTACGAGCTAGTTTTAGATAAATCAAAAAAGAGTTGCCCGGCTTGGAAATTTTGGAAAAAATAGTTTTTCCCTCAAAAACACTATAGTGTGCACAAACAGTGAATCTTTAATTTCAGAAAATTCTGAGAAATCTTGTCTTGTTCTAAAACTAGAAATCTTTGTGTCAGTAGGGTTTTCCTTTGTTATAGCCTAGAAACCCAACGGGTTTGTTCTGTTTTCCCAAAGTTTAAGTCCGAACCCCAAAACATTAAATTCCTTCGTCTTTGAGGGGGAGGTGTTGATGGCGAGATTCAGGAATGCACTCTTCTGCAGGTTGTGCATCATCTGACGATTCTGCTGATGGCAAGCAGCAGTCAGGAACAGGTAAGTCTTCTCATGGGCCGGCAATGTGGATAGGCTAAAAAGATTTTGGATACTGTGATCTTACTTGAATGCCTGAAATTTTTTGTAAGGAAAAAAAGCGGGCAGTGATGATCTTTTGGCTCATGCCAAACCATTGGGACAGCAAATCCCATTGCTCGTTGGTTGCCTTTCATGCATCACAATCAAAGTACAGTTTATAAGCCTTCTTGAGTAAGGGTGCATTCCCACAGCAAAGACCAAATACCAGTCAGATTTTCAAACTGGTATTTTGCCTTTTTTGGTACATAGGCGGACGGCTTATGTTCGCGGTTTATGGAATCAAGCCATTCCCCTCCACACCCACATGTTCATGTTCTGCTCGAAAACCGGTAGGAAGAATGAACATGTTCTAAGTTTTTCGGTCCCCGGCGGTGTCAAAAACCCGTCCGACGGAAAATGTTCAGGGGGATGTGAAGGATTTTCTATTAAAATCTATGGAGGAGTGTTGCATGTGTTTTTAGGGTTTCTAAAGCCCCAAACTTCTGAAAAATGACCAAAAAAACCCTGACATGGAGAAGCCCAAAAAGTTATTGGCTTTCTTTGTGTTTTTTGGGAGTAAACTTCCTGCACACATAATAAAAGTTATCAGGTTTGTTGACACAACCATGACATTGAGGAGTTGCCATTATGTCTAGACATTTTTGCGACGCGACTTCTTTAAGACAAAAGTCTGTGACAACACTATTTACTTTAGCAAAGAAAATTCTTGAGATACAATGTATTCTCCAAGAACATTGTCCCAGTTGTGCTTCACAAACTTCACCTTCAATGTAAAAACTTGTCCTTATTAACTTCTTTTTCTGCTAACTCAACAACCACTCATACACCCACTCATTCTTCACATCTTTACTTTATGTTACACAACCAAAATGTTGCACTAATACAAACAGGTAACGTAACAGCTACAAGCAAAAACACAAATTGATGCAAAAACAAGAGAAATACACAAAACAGCTGACTGAACAGTCATAACATGACCGACTTGACAAACTAAGTCTCTGCCTATCATAGTCAGCAACCTTAAAGGGGGTTTTATCACTACATGCTTTCGTAGACTTGAGCTGTTTCTGTTTCAGCTTCAAATACAGGAGCGAGTCTCTGTTCCCTGTAGGCATGTAGGAGGTGTGTCTTCCCTCACCAAAGAGTTGTGACATCATCATTCTGTGTGAAGCAGTGGAAGGGAGTGGGTGTCACAGTTCTTCAGACCTCCTGCAATGTTTGCAGAGCTGTCACCTGCCTCCCAGGCTGCACAAGCCCCTTGTAACCAGAACCTCTGTATTGCTGTAACCAGAACACCTGTATTGGTATAAGCACTTGTACATACAGCCTGAACTGATGAAACAAATGTGAGAAAGGCACGCTGCCCCCCCCCCCCTCTTCTGTTATCAGGCAGGAGATAGAGCAGACTGGATAAGGCTGTGTTATATGGGGGAGAGCAGTTTATAAGGCTGTGTTATATGAGGGGAAAGTGAATCTAACAGCTAGAGACTCAGTAATTGCCCAGATCCTTTACAGAGTCGTAACTGGGAGCTGAGACAGCCTTCATTATACACACACAGCCAGCTCGTTTCACTTTTGTTTTCCACAGTTCAGAGGGGAGTAAGCACAGAGTGCAGGCAGCCAATCACAGCACAGGGGGCGGTTCCAAACAGGCTGAATGACATATCGGTCAGCCAATCACAGAAAAGGGGGCGTGTCCCATCCAACTGCTGCAGAAATAGCTAGAGCTGCACAGATTAGCTCAGAGCTGCTATACTAAGTGACTTAGGTAAACCAATTACAAAGGTGCTTAATTTTACCGTCCCCATCATTTGAGATATGATCTTTGTAGCGAGAAAACCCCTTTAAACTACCAGTACCTTGCCATCTGTTGATTGTTTGTGTGAGTTCTTCCACTGCATTTTACACCCAAATTATTAACTATATCAGACCATTAAAATTAATATGGACATTGATTTTACCATTTTAAACAGTTAAAAAACGTGTTATATTTAGAAAAAATGTAATATTGCACAGTATCTCAAAAACCTTACGCGACACAATTCTGAAGGTAGATTTGTAATCTACACACAAAAATACATACAAATTGATATTACAATCCAGATGCAAAATGACTTGACTATTGGAACTAATCTGTAAACGGAAAAACTTACATACTTTAATTAGAAACATTCTCCCTTACCTAAGACACACTGAACAGGAATACCCCCAATGCAAGCTTACACTCAGGGCCATTTATTGGTACACATGTGTAAGGGGGACCCCCCTTTTTCCTTCGAACTGCTCAATTCTTCGTGGCATAGTTCCACGGGGTGTTGCAAAAGCTCAATGGTCCAAGGGGCCCAAAGAGGCCAAAAAAATATTCCCCCCACCATGACCCACCCCCCACCGCCGAACCCTTGTAAAGGCAGGATGGGTCCATGCTTTCAGTTTTTGACGCCCAAAATTTGACCCCACCATCCAATGCGCAGAGAAAACGGGGGTCATAGCCCGCAACGTTTTTTCCCCAAACTTTTACGTCCAATTTCGATGAGTTGGGCAAATTGGGGCCTCAGTTTCCTGTTCTTACTGAAAGGAGTGGCACCCGGTGTGGTCTTCTGCTGCTGTAGCCAATCTGCCTCAAATTTCGCCGTACTGTGCGTTCAGATATGCTCATCTGCCTATCTTGTATGTAACGGGAGGCAAATGAGACACTGTTGCCTTTCTATCAGCTCGAACCAGTCTGCCATTCTCCTTGCCCTCTGGCATCAACAAGGCATTTCCGCCCACAGGACTGGCCGCTCACTGGAGGGTTTTTTTCTTTTTCGGACCATTCTCTGTAAACCCTAGAGATGGTTGTGCGTGAAAATCCCAGGAATCAGCAGTTTCTGAAATACTCAGACCAGCCCTTCTGGCCCCAAACAACCATGCCACGTTCAAGGCACTCAAATCCCCTTTCTTCCCCTTTACTGATGCTGGGTTTTTAAACTGCAGGAGATTGTCTTGACCATGTTACATGCCTAAATGCATGAGTTGCTGCCATGTGATTGGCTGATTAAAAATTTAAAGTGTTAACGAGCAGTGGGACAGGTGTACCTAATAAAGTGGCCGGTGAGTGTATATTGCTTATGATCCTGCCCCAAGTTTCAGTCTTTATTTTCCTGGGCTTGTATTTGCTTACTTATGTTCTCCAACCTTACTAATTTTGTGCCACACTTCTCTTCTTGGAAAAGTGTATACAGACCTTGCTTAAAGCGGTTGTCTTTCTTTTTGTTAAAAAAAAATCCACACAACTCAACTATCGAACAGGTTCAATTTCAACACTAAACTCCTCCGATCTCGCTGCTCCCGGTTTATGACACCACATTTACTGTTCACGTGAACCTATAGACTTTCACCTGCAGTTTCTTCACGTGTCTGTCATTGGCTGCAGGGTCACATACCGATAATCATGAGATCAGTGGCAGGCTCCCCGGTACCTAAGCTCAGTGCTGGAATGGAGAGAATCGGAAAGGGGAGTCTGCTATTTTTTTTTTTTTATTAATTAAAGGCTTTTTCCATTACTTTTAAAACATTCCCCTCACCCTTACTGTGATAACATAAAAATAACGTGGCCCTAAAAGCTCCTGTTCCACTTTAGTTCCTTCCCAATAAAGTCCCGTTCATGATTCTAATGATGCTGCAGCCAATCAATGGCCTTAGAAGTCACATGCAATACATACGCTACCACTGAGGTTAGCGATTGGCTAACCGTCATTGGATGTCATCAGTGAGGAATACATTTCAGTGTAAATTTTACTGTTGTTTATGAAACAGTCAACAAAATATAACCATACAGTGTGTGTAAAGAAGTTAAAAAAAAAAAAATTGCGAACCCGAACATCATCAGGATTCACAGACACAGTTTTGTCCATTGTTGGAAGGGTTCGCCACCTTTCTGGATCTTTATTAACGTTAGATGTATTAATGAGTTAAGTTCACTTTTGCAATCAATTATTTTTCTTTAACCTACCTAAAATGGAAAACACATTTTAACAGGTTTCAATTCAAAACGCCCTATAAAGTTTTGTTAACATATGCGTTGGAGGTGCAGTCTGGAACCTCCGGTCACATGTTTAGTTGGAATGAGGTTCTTTTTCTGTCTAAACATAGACACACAGCAAAAACCTGATGGACTTATTGCAATTGATAGGCAACATCCCTCGGTGACCGTTTTCACCTTTGCGATGGAGACTTCAAACGCAGATCTGTGTGTCTGTATGTTAACAGACAACAAACCATGTATAGAATATTTCTGCAGTCAAACTTTATACATTTGGTAGGTTAGGAAAGAAATATGTAGAGCTGCTTCAGAGGTAACTGGGGGAAAACAAAATAAAAAGATATATTACACACACACACACAGTGGGTTGCAAAAGTATTCATACCCCTTGAACTGTTCCTCATTTTTAAATGTTACAGCCACACACCTGACTAATGGCTGCAGTCTGTTGGAGTATGGCTCTACCAGCTTTGCACATCTAGAGGCTGGATTTTTTGCCCATTCTTCTTTGCATAATAACTCTAGCTCCGTGAAATTGGTTGGAGAATGTTTATGAACAGCATTTTTCAAGTCCTGCCACAGATTCTCAATGGGATTTAGGTCTGGACTTTGACTGGGTCATTTTAACACATAAATATGCTTTGATTTAAACCATTTCATTATAGCTTTGGCTGTATGTGTAGGGCTTGTTCACACGGAGTTTACACTCCGTGTTACAAGCGTTTTAGGGATCCGTCTTGGGGTCAATTCTTTTCAAGACGGAGCTGAGCTATTGAATAACGCAGCTGCGTTCTCTCATGTGAACGCCGCTCCGTGTTCAGCACAGCGAGCAGTGATAATCTCACTGCTAATTGTTACATCTGTCTTGGGGACCAACAGAGCGGACCCCAAGACGGATCCCTAAAGCGCTTGTAACACGGAGCCATGTTCACAAGGCTTAAAATTGGACGTATTTCAGTCCGTAATTACGCGCCGGAGTGCGCAAATTACGGCTGGAATACGTCCAGGTCATTAAAGGTAATCCACAGTTCTCATAGAGAACTATTGATTACGTCTCCTCTCCCTGCTCGGCGTATACGCCGAGGGGGGAGATAATTGACGTGAATTACCAGCGGCGTATACGCACCACTGGTAATGCAAGTCTATGGGCCGGCGAGGTGCCAGCCCCCCGCTCCCGGCCACACGGCGTAATTGCGGGGCGTAATTACGTCCTGCAAATACACCGTGTGAACCTAGCCTAAATGTTAACAAGCCCTTAGGGTTGTTGCCCTGCTGAAAAGTGAACCTAAGCCCAGTCTAGTCTTCTACAGCCTCTAACCGGTTTTCTTCCAGGATTTAGCTCTATTCATCCTCTTATCAGCTTACCAGTCCCTGTTGAGACAAAGCATCCCCACATGATGCAAGCTTTAAAGCAGGGTATAATACACCAGAATGTATGAACCTGTTCTTCTGCAGTTCATACATTTGGTGTATTGTAGTTACACTATGACAACTCAGACAGACCACCTTTAACCTCTTAACACCAAGGTCTATTTTTTTTTCCACTTTCATTTTGCCCTCCCCACCTTCCCAGAGCCATAACTTTTTCAATCTACATAGACACATAAGGGCTGTTATTTTGCAGGACAAGATGTACTTTCTACTGGTGTAATTCACCTTACCATAGATTTTTTTTTCAGTTTCCCAGGATATTCTAAGTGTGCAAAATGTGGGGAAAAAAAAAAAAAAAAAGTACTTGCGCCAGGTTGGCGGGTGTTTTGCTTTTATGGCGTTTAATCTTCGGTAAAAATGTGTTACATATATTATACAGGTTGATACACATCCAGCAATACCACACACGTACGGTCTGCATTATGGATGGATAAAATGTAAAAGTAGTCCGTGTACAGCTTGTATAACAGTATAAATCTAGTATGCCCTCAAAATAACTAATTTGATGCAGTGTGCGGCTTATGGTCTGAACACGGATCCCCCACCCCTTTGACCTCTGCAGCAATGCTAGCAGCCTGTCTATTTTGAAAAGACAACTTCTGGATAGGACACCGAGCACATAGCGAAGCCTGTTCTGAGTGAAACCGGTCTTGGCCACTGGACTATTGCTCAGTTTCAGGGTATTATCCCCCTAACATTTCATTCAAATCCTATCCACTATCTCCACCCCCCAACCCCCCCCCCAACCACAAAATACTAGTCTTTCCCCCAAAATAAAACACCCCACAAACCCAACTTCAAAAAATCAACTTTTACCCCCCCCCCCCCCCTCCCAACCCCCCCCAACCCCCCCCCCCCCTACCCATGTACCCCCCTAACCCACCACAACACCTCCCCCCCCCCCCCCCCCCCCCCCCCCCTACCACACACAACTACATACCCATCCCCTCACACCACACCACATGTGTGTGTGTCACCTATCTATACATACCCCCCCCCCCCCCCAATCCCATAAACTTGTACAAAAAACCTTCACCCACAATCAAAAACCTCCCCCCCCCCCCCCCCCCCCCCCCCCCTAATTAACTCCCCCACAACAAAATCTCCCAAAAAAAAATTTTTTCTTCTTTCGTCTTCTTTATTTTTTACCCAACAAAACCCTACTACCACCCTCAACACCACCCCCCAAATTCCACCACACCCCAAAACCCACTAAATACACCCACACACAAACCCAAACCCCCGTCCCCCCACCACACCACCCCCCAAAAATAACCCCACCCATAGATATATATATAGACACTAAAAATCAACCCCCTCCCCACCCACCATCACCACACCCCCCCCCCCCCCCCACCCCCCAAATTTTCCTCTCCCCTATATTCCTTATCCAAACACCCATATTCCCATCCAACCAAAAACTGTGTGTTGTGTGTCCGCTCGTAGATTTCCCCCCCCCCCCTCCCCCCCCCACCCCCCGCCCCCCCCCCCTCTAACCCCCCCCCCCCCCCCCCCCTTTTCATCATTTCGTTTATTATTGCAAAAAAAATCTCAATACTCCTTTTGGTTAATATTATTATTTATTTATGCGCGCCCTTTATTTTTTATTTTTTATTTTTTTTTAATTATAATGTCCCCCCCCCCCCCCCCCCTCCCCCCCACCCCTTCCCTTACCCCCCCCCTCACCCCACCACCCCACAACAACAAGAGCTTCCAGAGCCACCCCTTACAGCAGATATAAGTTTCTTCATTTACATAACATAGAGTTCAAACAAGTTCAAGGTGACAAATTAAACTAAGAAATGGTACAGAAGGAGAGAGGTGGGGGTACTCGCTGCGCGTTGAGGGCTTACACTCTAAAAGGTGAGGTGGGAGAGAGACAGAAGGTGAGGGCACAGGAACCAGAATCGGTTGTGGATAGTGTAGCGGCAGCAGGGTTATTGTTGGTTATAGGCAATCCTGGTTTTCGTATTAGATCGGACTTTTATGTAGCTGGTGAGGGAGTTTGTGGGGGGAGGTGAAAAGGTGTTGCCATTTTTTCCCCTTAGTACAAGAAATCAAGCAATTGCATGTTCAGTCTCTTATGCACCACAATAAATGGTAAATACTAACACCATAACAAACAAAATCATTCAGCAAATGTTTCAAAACAGTCAGAAAAAATAAAATAAAAATTACAATATGGTAAAACTCTTCAGATTATTATTATTTATTTTAAAGCGCCATTGATTCCAGGGCGCTGTCATTCTCGAGGGGGTTACATACATTACATAAGTTCAAACGAAAGTAAAAGTACAGTGATTAAGGGATGATAATGACAATTGGCAGGACAGAGGGGAGAGAGGACCCTACCCGCGTGGGGGCTTACAATATACAAGGAGTGGGAAAGATACAGGAGGGGAGGGGATGACATGTCTGTGGAGGAGAGTGTGACAAGTTTAGTGAAGGTTATTGGCCAAGCCTGAAGAAATGGGTTTTCAGGTTGCTTTTGAAGCTGGTGGAAGTGGAGGAGATAGGAGAGGAGTTGATGTGTCTGGGGGCAGTTGAGTTCCAGAGTTGTGGGTGAAAGACGGGAGAAGTCTTGGAGACGGTTTGTTGGTGAGGAGCTGATAAGGGTGGGGACGTGAGAGCCAGTGTGGGGAGAAGGGTCCTGTGAGGAGCGGGAGAATAGGCAGAGAGTGCAGTGGGTGGGAGATATTTGGAAAATTAGGGCAGAGATTGTATGGCGGGACAGGAGTCCATTGGAGAGAGCCTTGTAGGTCATGGTTAGTAGCTTGTAATGAATTCGCTGGGAAATGGGAAGCCAGGTGAAAGGGATTGGCAGAGGAAGGGAAGGGAGAGGCAGAGGAAGTCGGAGGAGAGCGGTCGTGGATTAGACGGGGCAGCAGAGGTTAGGTTGGATTTGTGGAGGAGAGCTGAGGGTGACTATAGCTGTGGGGAGGCCACGAGTTGGAATGTTGCAGTTAGTCTAGGCGGGAGTTGACAAGGGCTTGTGGACCAGCATTTTTCTTGCCGAGAGAATGTTTTTTTCAGGGTGGTGGAGGCGGCAGGAGAGGTGAGGGTTTTGGATGTGTGGTTTGAAAGATAAAGCAGAGTCTGGTATTACCCCAAAGAACAGCGGGATTGTGGGGATACCGGTGAATGTTTTGTTATGTGAATGTGTAGAGCCGTTGACTGATAGAGAGTTCAGGGGCAGGGGTACAGTATTGGGTAGATTCTGTAGAAAAGAATTGGATGGTGGTAGGGAACAGAAATGATGAAATGAGTTTCCTGTTTTCTCCACCATTTAGTTTTAGGAGACGTGTGATGAGAAGAAGGAGGAAATGGAGGATCAGAAGTCATGGGATCCAGGAGGAGTAGAGATAGTGACATCTGGGCCAGAGATGCTGAGTTGGGTATCATCGCTTACAGGTGGTATGGTATGAAAGCCATGTGAGGATATTGAGCTGACCAGTGGCCCAAGGGTGTTAGGATGTAGATTGTTTGTTAAGAGAGAGATAGTGGACCCAGCATGATCCTTTGGGTGGACACCAACCAGAGAGTGGAGGGGGGGGAGGAGGTGAGGGGGGGAGCCCGGAGGGGAAGGGGGGGAGGAGGTGGAGCAAGAATGATGAGACGTGAAAGTACACGATCATTGGAGGTCGAGGAGCATCAGGGGAAAGAGCAAGTCCGTGGATTGACGAGGAGGAGAGCCCAGAGGGAGGAGAGGAGGAGGATCTTGTGAGCAGGAGGGGGATATGGTCGGACGTTGTCAAAGGAGAGGACAGGTCCAACAGAGGAGGAAGCACAGGAGTAGTGGCATGAGCGTAGGGAGTTACTACTATCATTAGTGACTTTGGTTTAGGGCAGAAAGTTAAGTTACACTGTTTCGGTTTGTATAGAGTGGGGGGCGGGGGTGGTGAAAAAAAAAAATTTTTCTGGGAAGGGAGAGAAAACCCTGATTGTGTGGGTCAAGAAGGTGAATTGGAGGAGTGGTGGTAGGAGGGATAGGAGGACAGCTGATGAAACGGACGGTGCCCTTGCCTGCATGAGGAGTGTTTGGAAGCAAAAGGGGAAGCAGTGAGATGGGGAGATAGTTTGGACAGAGTAGAGGGGTCACGGGTTATTTTTTTTAGTAGGATTGGAGGTAGTGATGTAGCATTGTTTGTTTTTTTAAAGGCAGAAAAGGGGAAAGTTTGCCAGGTTATTGATAGGTTTGAATGCATGGTGTGATCGTCTGGGAATGATAGATAGGCCACTGAGGTCTGGGCGATGCGGGTGCGGGGATGGCAGTGGGTGGTCGTCAAGACTTCAGGTATATAGTGATGTTGGATTTGGACATCAGGAGGAGTAGCTTGTCTGGAGTGACCGTGGGGGATAAGCACGTTAAGGGGGAAGTAGAGCAAGAGCATGTTGCATGGGTTAAGGGGAGGGTGGTGGGGAACTGGGGGGCTGAAGCTTTCTCTGATGAGGATTTAGATCTTCTGGAGGACGGGAATCGGCAACAAGTTCATCAGCTGAAAGGAGGGATGGGGGGAAGAGGAGGTGTTTGGTGGGTGGATCTGGAGAATGGAATGAAGAGAGCTGAAGGTTTTGAATATTAGAAGAGAGTTGAGGTTTTCTTTTGAATTATTGTCTGGGGTTGTGGGAACAGGCAGGGAGGATAGTGAGAGTGGCTGATGATGAATAGTTCTGTTTGGCCGAGGGCGCTGGGGATCAAGGACCGAGCGGAGTGCGGAGTTTAATGTTGCAGTGAGTGTTTGTATAAGGCAAAAGTCATCAATGGAGGAGTTTTTATTTTTTCCCAGCGGCGTTTTCAGCAATTCTGGAAGCTCGCATCAGCTCTGTAGATGTTTGGTTTTAGGTCTGTGTGCACAGGGTTGTCTGTTGATTTTTGCGGGATTCTGTTGAGTTGTGAGAGGATGGCGACTTCTGAGTCCAGGGCGGTGATGATTTTAATGGTTGTTAGTACAGCTTCGTGGTTGGCTGCGTCGCCGGGTCATTGATTGAGAGGATCAGTGGGCGAAAAGGGTGTAGAAGTCAGAGAGGGAGTGTGAGGGTTGTGGTTTTGTAGATTCCTGCTGGGGTGTTCGTTACTGGTTATGAGGTCAGGCAGGAGCAGGTGGGGAGGGAGTTCTGTGGTCAGAAGGGTATGCAGGTTAGGTTGTGGTCAGATATTGGGTGTGGAGAGTTAGAGATGAGATGTCCTGTTAGGGGGCAGAGGCGGTGGTGTGAAGATGAAGATGAGGTCCAGTGTAGTGTCCATCTTTGTGAGTGGGCTTCCTGGAGGTCCATTGGAGGGTAGGTTTATTGAAGGAAAGCAGAGTGGAAAGGAGTTTGTGGAAGCAGAGTGGGGGTGGTGGTCGATTGGGGATGTTGAAGGCTCTCCTTATGATTTTTGATAGGGGGGGATGTCGGTGGAAAAGAAAGTGAGAGTGAAGCCAAGAAGAGAGTGTGGTCAAGAAAGGCATGTGGCAGGGCCCTGGCGGTCGGTAGACAAAAGCCCACTTGGAGGTGGTGGGGGGGCGTAAGATGGAGGACAGAGGCAGAGGAGTGCACTTCAATGGAACAGAAGAGTGTGAGGGGAAGTAGGCCAGAGTGCGAGCGGGGGGGACAAAGAGAGCAGGTGTCAGACCAGGAGCGAGGCCGAACGCCCTCCACCATGCTTGTTACCAGGCGAGGTAGGAGTGTGGGGTAAGTTGGAGGCCGCTCTTAAAAAGAGGAGTGCACGGCACACTGGGAGAGACTGTCAGGGGGGGGTCAGCCAGGGTTCAGTCAGACAAGGAAGGAGTAGGTTGCGTGAAGGATGAACAAGTTCATGTATGTATTGAGAGTTTATTACATAAGGACGCGCATATTCCAGAGAGCTCCAAGGAGAGGTTTTGGGGGAGCTCGGGTCAGAGGGATAGGGATGTGTATCTGGTGAAGGGATTAGCGGAAATTCAGTAGTGGTGAGTCTGTTCGCAGAGCGGCACGAGACCTATGGTGGGAATGTGCTGGGGGAGCCCTGGGTTGGGGGATATGTCCCCAGAAGCAGAAGGAGCAGTGATAGCATGTGAGAGGGTGAGTTAGGTGGGCAGTAGGATAGACTGTGTTGGCAAGGGTTTGTTTATGCGGAGGGGCAATTCAACAGTGAGGGAACAGTGGTTGGGTGGCGGGTGGCCAGGACATGTGTGGAGGGTTAGAATGCAGAGGGGGAGATGTAGTAGGTTCAGTTGTCCAGCGGAGGGAGTTTGGGGATAAGCAGTAAGTGTGAGGAGAGTGGAGATAGCGATGTTGTGGGAAAATGAAGAGCCCATTGTGTTTGTTAGTTCACAGTTGGGACAGTTAGATGTTTTTTGTGGCTGGGACAGGTGATGGAGGCACGGCTACTCTGGCTGGTTGGGACGGTTGATGAGGCCCGCTCCTGGTTGGGATGCGGTTGATGGGGGCAGTCTTTCTGGCTGGGGACGGTTGTTGATGGAGGCGCTCTCTGGCTGGGTCCGTTTTGATGGAGGCGATCTCTGGCTGTTGGCGGTTTTTGATGGAGAAGCGGCTTCATCTGGTGGGTCGGTGGATTGGAGGAGCTCTCTGGCTGTGGGACGGTGGGTAGGTATGGAGGCGGCGTCTCTGGCGGGACGCGTTGTGATTGGGAGGCGCTGCTACTATGGCTGGGAAGGTTGATGGAGGCGCTCTCTGGCTGGACGGTTGTATTGGATGGCGATTCTGGCTGGGACGGTGGTTGGTGGCGGCTTCTGGCTGGGACGGTTGTTGATTGATGAGGAGCTCTCTGGGCTGGGCGGTTGAGGGTAGGCGACTCTCTGTCTTGTGGGGACGTTGATGGAGGCGTCTTCTGGTGGGACGGTTTTGATGGAAGGGCTCTCTGGTGGGCGGTTTGATGGAGGCTTTCTTGGCGTGGGAGTTTTCTGTAGTCTTAAGTATCTTAAAATTTTATATTTTTTTTTAAAAACATAAATACTTTACTCATAATTATTCATATTATCATAAATCCTTAATCATATTATATTTCTTTATAATAAATTATCCTTTTCAATATTGTGTGTTCTTCTGTGTGTAATTTCCACATAACCCTTTATTCCCTTCCCTATCGCTCACTCTACCCTGTGTGTGTTTCAATCTATCATTTAATACCCTCTTAAATTTTCATATATTGTCTCTGTGTCCTCTAACCTCCTCCATTCACTCTCCCCATTCATCCCAAAACTTCTAAACAACTAAATCCAATCCACACAAATATCAATACTTGTTCTTCCTTCTATATTTTCCCCAAACCACCCCCACATTACATTCTATTTTTGTCACCCCAAACAACCCACCTCTACCCCACCCCCTCCCCCCCCCTTACCCCCTCCCCTCTCCATCCCCACCCCCACTCTCCCATACTCTCCCACCATACCCACACCCCCCCCCATACAAAATCCCTCAACAAACAAATCACTTTATATAAACATCACCAATAATGATACTCTCTAATAAATATGTGTCACAAACACAAACTAAGTGTTCACACTCTCAATCACCATCTTTACAAATAATAATAAATCCCCCCCTAAACCCCAATTATTATACACATCCACAAATATTATAACAACATCCAACCCACAAACCACCTCTTCACCCCCCATCAACTCCCGGGAGCTGTAAAAAACAAAAATAGTGTAACCTGTGTTACGTTTTCCCCCCCCCCCCCCCCCCCCTTTTTCAACTCATTTATAAATTTTCTACATAACCCCCACATCACCCTCGAATTTACAAAACCACCCCCCCCCCACTCCCCATTTGCTTGTACCACTATCTATAGCCGTATAGCATTGTCCTCCACAACGCCCATAAGTCTATATCCCCCCCGTCGAAAAACGAAACATTTAGCCAGCGATGGAAACCTCACAAGGCTTTCAGCCGCCATGTGTGAAAAACCCCCCCCCCTTAAACTGCCACGCCGCCCCACATTCGCCACGGCCCCAGGCCCCCCCACCTGGATCCCTGTTTACCCCCCCCCCCCCCCCCCCCCCAACCCCCCCCAGTCCCCCCACCCTAAAACAGTGCGCAGCTCTGTTTCTTATTCAATTGGAGGCTACGGCCGCTGCTGCGTCTAAAGGGTTAACAGCGCAGAATGGAGCCAGCTCAATTCCATGCCGTTACCGGCAGGTATAAGCTGTACTGCGATACAGCTACAAAGCCCCTTATCGACACTGGGAATTAAGTTTATGTCCAGTGTCATTAAAGGGGTTTTATCGTTTGAAGCTTTCGTACACTTGAGCCGATTCTGTTTCAGTTTCAAGTCCAGAGACGAATCTCTGCTCTCAGTAGGCGTGTATCTCCTCCCAGGAGGCAAGTGTCCCCTCACTGAAGAGTTGTGACATCATCATTCTGTGTTAGCAGGGGAAGGGAGAGGACATAAGCTCTGCAGACCTCCTGCTAGTTTTCTCATGGCTGCAGAGTTCTCTCTCAGGCTGCACAAGTTCCTTGTAAACAGATCTTTTGCATTAGTGTAAACAGTTATACACACAGCCTGAACTGATGAAGCAAGTGTGAGGAATGCATCTGCTCCCCCTACCTCTGTTATCAGGCAGCAGGTAGAGCAGACTGTACAAGGCAGTGTTAATATGGCTAGAGCACAGGGTATGAGACTGTTATATGAGGGGGGTGTGAATCTAGCAGTTAGTCAGTAATCGCCCAGATCCTTTATATAGAACTATATAGAACTATGACTGGGAGATGAGCTCACAGTGGACCTGAGACAGCCTTCCATTATACACACACAGCATTCTCAGGCAGCCCGTTTCTCACAGCTCAGAGGGGAGTAAGCAGAGTGCAGACAGCCAATCACAGTGCAGGGGGCATTTCCCATCCAGGGGCGTGTCGCTACAGGTTGAATGCCATATCAGTCAGCCAAATCACAGAAAAAGGGGGCGTGTTCCATCTAGCTGTGGTAGAAATAGCTAGATGCACAGTTTAGCTCCTATCTACTATACTAAATGACTAAGGTAATGCAAACCAATTACAAAAGTGCTTATTTTTACTGTACCCATCATTAGAGATATAACCTCATACTTGGATTAGATATATGAAATATTTTAAATCTCCTTAAATAAAAAAAACATGCAGAAACGGTCTTGCATTTTCATAAAAAAAAAGTTCATCCAGTCGTCTTTTGGACAAGGCTGTGACCTATGTGTATCCTATTTGTTTTTCTACTAGTCTTTTCTTTGTATTGGTCTTCTGTTGTTGGTATCCCCCCTTCCGTGTCTGTTTTGTCTGTTTGTTGTCTATTTTGGGCCTCAATTGTTTCTCAGTAGGCGTTTGAGGTCGGCGCACTTATCATGCATAGTTTAATTTTTTGGTTTTCAACTTGCATACCTTACTATTGGTACTGATAGTACTGGGCTGTCTTATGGACAGCTCAAGCGCATTGCAATTTCTAGTTATGTAATTGGTTTTTTTATATGCTTTGAATGGTTTTTCATATGCTTTGTACTGCATGGTCTTTGTTATATATTGCATGTATAGGCCTTGTTTTGCATTTTCTACTTTAAGAAACCTTTTTTCGGAATTAAAAAAAAAAAAAAAAGTTCATCCAATACACATTACAAACTTAACATTCAAGTCACAAATAATTTATTCTTGTAAAGTACATTTAAATAGCATTGTAAGTACACCGTTATAACTTTTGGCACAGAACTCATGATCTACCCAGAAGAGGGTTTAAAGAAAAGGAAAAAAAAAACAAAAAAAAACAGTAATACTGCCCATACTAAATTTGTTTCAATTGTGTTGTGTTTTATTAAGTTTTAAAACAAGAAAATATTGCTCTGCAAAATAACATACAATCTTCCATGATTTTTCCTAATAAAAAAAAACAAACAAGACATGACATACCTATTGTAACAAAGAAGTGTTTATGTGCATTGTGTAACGGGGAAATTTGACCCCCGGTTTTTGCACGGGCACTTGGGGGACATAATCAAAAATTTCCCCAAGAGGTCTTCCGACTTGTCGGGCGGGGAAAATTATTTTCTGCTGTAGGAATGCCAGTCTTTGTCCCTTTTCATACAAAAGTTCGTAAAAAGTTATAAAGACAGTACAAGTTGTATTTTCAATGGAAGTTATAGGTGAAAGATTCCATTGTATGCCTACATCAGTGGCAACTGTCAGAAGATTTTCCGACCCTGCAAAACTCATTGTGAAAAGAGCCCCTACACGAAAGGTTTTATTGCAGTGTGACTCTTTACCAAATAACTTGTGGCCGCTGCAATCCCTGCTATGGTAAGTTTGTTTCTTGTGTTTCCCAATAATTGAAAATTCTTAAAAAGAATTAACTTTCATATTTAATCAACTTAATAAGATATGATGTCGGTATTTTTAAATTTTCCCAACGGGACATTTTTGCGATATAAAATAAAAATATATAGAGAGCATAAGCCATGGTTTCTCAAATTTTAAAATTCTAATATTAACAATCATGGCACAACACATTCTCCTTAACTTCATAGTGTATCCAAAAGTTTCAAAGGTTCATAATTTTGTTCCCATTTCATGGTGGATAATTATGCAACTGTAACTTAAAAACAAATTCATCTTTCACTGATGGTTTGACAGATCTGTTGTCTATGCATTACATGGATATCCTGGATTGTATGATGCAACATCACCACCTAGAGTACATTATGTGAAAGGGACATGTGAATTACTGCAGTCTTCAATAATTAACCCATTTGGATTGCAAAATGTCGGCGCTGCCATCAATTCACATATTTTCCAAAAATGTAAAAGAAAGTTAAATATCTTCAAAAGGAAACCCACACCCCAAAGGAAACACCCAACAGTCCCTGACTGCTACAGGAAAACCCCAAAAAGTTTTTTATGTGATAGTTTCCAATTGCCCTTTTAAAAAAAAACAAAAATTATGAATATTTGGGAAAAAATTAAGATCATATTAAAATTAAGAGCATATTCAAACAAAGTTACAAGTATACAAAAAATTTTTTATTTGTAAATATTATACCCACGGCCCATTTTTATTGGGTACCCCTGGTCCAATGCTCGTTAACAATTAAAATTTCTAATCAGCCCCAATCACTGGGCGGAAACTCAGGGCTTTTAGGCATTAACAGGGGCAAGAAACTTTCAGTTAAAACCCAGAACAGTAGGGGAAAAAGGTGATTTGATCCCTTTGAACGGGCATGGTTTTTGGGTGCCAAAAGGGGCTGGTCTGAGTTTTCAGAAAGCTGATCTCCTGGTTTTTTCCCGCACAACCAATCTGGGGTTTACAGAGAAGGTCCGAAAAAGAAAAAAAACCAGTGAGCGGCAGTCCTTGGGCGGAAATGCCTTTTGATGAGAGGTCAAAGAGAATGGAGACGGTTCGAGCTGTTAGAAAGGCAACAGTGACTCAAATCCCACCCTTTACAACCCAAAGGTAGGCAAAAGAGCATTTCTGAACGCACAGTACGGCGAATTTTGAGGCAGATGGGCTACAGCAGCAAAAGACCAAGGGGGTCCCAACCCCTTTTAGCTAAGAACAGAAATGAGGCTCCAAATTTTCCCCCAAACCCACAATTGGAAGTAAAAGATTGGAAAAAAAGTTGCCTGGTCTGTTTCTCGATTTCGCGCGAAATTCGGATGGGAGGGTAGAATTGGCGTCAACAACATGAAAATGGATCCACCTGCCTTTATCAACGTTTTCAGGCTGGGGTTGGGGGTCATGGGGTGGGGAAATTTTCTTTTCACTCTTTGGGCCCCCCGGGACCAATTGAGCATCGTTTCAAAAACCCCTTTGGAATCATGCCATGAAAAATTGAGGGATTCTAGGCAAAAGGGGGTCCAACCGTTATACATGGTGCCAATAAAAGGGCCGGGGGAGTGAATTTTTATGTTGTACATTATAAATACACTATTTGCTTTTTGGTTGAAATTTCAGGGTGAACAATTTGAGAAATTTTTAAATGCACTAAAAGAACCATCCTTAACTTTAGAAAAGCACATGTCCAATTTTTTCATACTTTTTGCACAATTGCTGATCTTAACAAGGGGCTTAATGGCAAAATTTACAACAAAGTTTGAGCCATTTAATCACCCCAAAACATTTACGGGACCAATTTTGCATTGGGATTTAAACATCCTCCTCATCATGCTGTTCACATTTTGACATCATGAGACCAAGACAAACTTACAGTTGATCAAATTTCTCATTACCGTGGGCACTGAGCTTGAGCATCAGCAGGTTGAACAGATGCAGAGAGCCTAAGGCTCACAAAAGGCAAAGATGGGCTCCTTTTTCTATATCAACACGGGAAGCCGCTTCTTTAAAATAAAGTAAACCGTTTTTCCTCCTTTTGGTTTGCATCTAAGACCTGACCCCACACCAGGCACAGGCATCATCGTCTTGCATGGGCAAGGGAGCATCTAAACTGGATGAGGGACCAGTGGTCCTTAGTGCTGTTCAGTGATGAGTCGATTCACTCTGAGCAGAAATGATGGCCACCAACGATGCTGGAGATGTCAAAGAGTGATATGCTTCAGCAAGGTCAGGTAGGTACTGGTCAGGTATCTTTGCCAGTCATCTAGCATGGAGACTACGCTGATGTAAACGGTTACGAATGATGTGACGTGACATTTGGTTGCCTCTCAGTTCCCTTAAATGGGCCTGGAGCTGTGTGGCATTCATCATCCGGTTCCGCCAGGCATCGCTTACAATGAAGCGGTCATCAGTGTGTGATGTAGCTAAAGGACGTTCACTTCTTTGCCTCTCTGTAACTCTTCCAGGCTCTCTGTTGCAACCTGCTGATGACGCTCTAAGCTCAGTGGACACTTCATCTGGGAGCATCCTGCTTGAAGTCTCGAAATCGCGAGATACGGTTGATTAATTGTAAGGTGTTGTCTTGGTCTCATGATGTCAATGTGAACAGCATGATGAGGAGGACTGTTTAAACCCCAATTCAAAATGGTCCCCTAACTATATTGGGCGATTCAGGGATCAAATATCTGTTAATTTTGCCCTTAAGCGCCTTGTTAGGCTATGTTCACACTGCTTATTTGCGGGGCGCAATTACGCCATGTGGACGGGGGCGGGGCGGGAGCGGGGAGTCTATGGGCCGGCGAGGTGCTGGCCATCATTGCTAGCGGCACGTATACGCCGCTAGAAAATGACATGTCTCTTATCTCCCCCCGCGGCGGATTCGCCGAGCAGGGAGAGGAGACGTAATCCATAGTTCTCTATGAGAACTGTGGATTACCGTAATGAATGGGATGTATTCCAGCCGTAATTCGCGCACTAGGACGCTTAATTACGGACTGAAATATGTCCCATTTTAAGCCGTGTGAACATTGCCTTAGAGATCAACAAGATGTGCAAAAAGTACTGAAACATTGAACAGTTGGACATGCGCATTCTAAAGTTAAAAGATGGTCTCATTTAGTTCATAAAAAAAAAAAATAATAATTTAAGAAAATTTAAATTTATTCTGAAATGTCAACAAGTCAAATATTCCTAATTTTTTGTGAGTTGTCTATGTATTCGCGAATTTACTTGTATTTACAATTTAAGTTAACTATAAAAAAGGGGAAATAACAGCATCTTAGGCTGCTTTTGATGGAGTTGGGAAACATAAAAAAGCAATGGGCCTCATTTGACCAAAACTGTCTAACAAGGCTACGTCTACACGGCAGCAATTTACTGTCTGATTTGTAGCCGAATTCCGTATTTAGATATCGCAAAAATCCAACTGTAAATTATCTCCATAGACCTCAAAAAAAATCCGAGCTGTAGCCTACAAAGCTGGGACTTATGCTGTCCAATTTTAAATCTGAAAACCAGGTTTAAAAAAAAACAAAAAACAAACTTAGAACGTCTTCTATAATACACCATATTTCACTTAATAATTACAAATTACAGCCATGTTCAAATGGGACGACCAAAATCTGAAACCGTGGCAAAAAAACCTGGACAAAAACACAGTACAAAAAAAAAAAACGAAACGGCATAAAATACTGGTCGGGTTCAGATTAGAATCAAACCAGTATTTTGTCCTCTGCGGTGTGGGTGTAGACTAAGGCGATGTTCACACGGCTTATACACGCCGTAATTGCGGGACGGATTTCGCCCGCAATTACGGCGTGTGTATGGGGCAGCAGCTTGCCGGCCCCATAGACAGCCATTATCCACGGCGCGTATCCCACCGTAGTTCTCTGTGAGAACTGTGGATTACCGTAATGCCTGGGACGGATTTCAGCTGTATTGCAGCGCCGTACGGCGTGCAATACAGACTGAAATCTGTCCCAAAATAAGCCCTGTGAACGAGGCCTAAGACTGTCTTTGTCACTCATAACAACCAATCAAAGCTCAGCTTTTATTTTATTTTTTAAGCTGTTCTGGAAAAATTAAAGCGAAGCTTTGATAGGTTGCTATGGGCAACAAAAAGTCCTACTTTTATACAGTTTTGATAAAAGAAGCCTTGTGTGTGAACCCAGCCTCAATCATCAGAATGGGTGCGGAGCTTACCTTATGAACATTAGACTGTACTGAAAACACATGAATGTGCCCATTTGACGGTTCTGGTATACACAATATGCAAACACCGACTTAAAAGGAGTATTCCGGCAATCACATAAAAAACTTGAAAGGGGGCTGCAGGGCGATTACACACATAGCAATAGTATGGCACTAATTCTACTTCCAAGACATGTATAATGAACATTTTGTCACAGTGTTGCTCCCTATGTTTCTCCTCCTTAGTGAAGCAATAGTGGGCTTGGCTTCAAAGCTTCCCAGTGGGGGCAAACACAGTTCCCAATGCATTCTAACACAATTTAAACTTTTTTTCCCCTGCAAAGGACAATCTCCAACCTTGGCCCTAATCTCTAGCACCCAGTGCGGGATGACATGCCTGACTAAAAAGCAGAAACTGAACTACAGGTCATATCCCTATAAACATAACTTTTTAAGCCAGTCATTGGTGAGTAAATATTGTTCGTAGTTTTCCCACATAATCACTATATATTGAAGATTTTTACATATTGGGCCCCCCCCTAAAAAAAGTCTCGGGGTGGTGCTACCTCCCAGGCCTTTTTCTGTTCGTTTCTTTCATCATTTTAAAGTCTAGGTTTTTAGTTATTTTCAGGCCTACATTTTGGGAACTGCATTGTATTCTATGTGCGACCATTAACTTAATTTAGGGGGTTTTATGGCCCCATGTAGACAGTCGGTCCGTTTTGGGGAAATTTCCCCAAGTGTAGATTTTATTTTGAGTATATTTTTGGTACTTTTTGCCAGTTTTGGTCTGGGTATATATACTTTCAATAGGAGTCAAGTTTTGCATATGGAATACCTCTTCAAAATGTCCTGGGGAAAAAAATAAAAATCTTCTTGAAGGAAAATTCCAACTTGCAGCTACTTAAGAAATTTATCTTATGAATTCAATTCTGTTTAAAACCTTCCACATCCACCTAAATATCAATGATTCAGGTGAACAAGATGTGGTCAAACTATAGCTCTAACTGAATGTTGCTCTAAGGCCATGTTCACACGGCTTATTTGGGCACATATTTCAACCCAAAATTGCGGAATGCCTAATTAGGGGGAAAACGGCCCCGTATTTCGGGAACCGCAGTTCCAGAGAAAAATGGATTAAAAGGCAAACCCCCCCCCCCCCCCCCCGTTTTTTCCGGGGGTGAATAAAGCCCCCCAATTTAAACCCGGGGAAAACTGCCCAACACTTTTTGGGCCCGGCCACAGAAATAGCTGGTTAGTGCTGTATCTATCCAACGCTGTAGCTGAAATAGTGCCCACTTCAATTGTATGGAATGCAGAGATGGCAGCAATTACTGTGCAGATGCCAGTTCTTTGTGGCTTGTCAGAAAAAAGCCCCCATCTGGGTCCTTCCTTCTCTAACAAGCAGTGAAGCAAAAAACCCTTTGGGGCCCCCAGCAGGCATTCCGCGTAGAGTAAGTAGACGTCATTAATCACCGAACACAGAAAGGAAACCGGAAGGGTGGGGACAGCCGTGTAAAACCACTAAAATTTCTGCAATGAGTAATTTTACGTTTGATTAATACAGAAGGGGTTTTGTTAAATTTTTAACTTTTCAGTTCCTTGGAATGGTCTTTCTCCCCCACAAATGCTTTTAAGTCAACATTTAGGCTGCATTTTTTTTTTTTCAATGCAGGTGGTTTTCACACGGCAAGGACAATACCGGTCATTTATCCGCCGTATTTGTCCGGGTTTTTGTCAGTGCACACGGCGGGGTGGGTGGGGACGGGTTTTCTCCCAAAACCCCCTGAAAAAACCCGGCCCCAAAAAACCCGTGCTGTGGGGACATGCACTTATTTGGAATGCAGGAAAAACTGGGATTATAAGAGCACACTTTTTATTGCTTGTGTTTTTGATGCAGCTGAAAACTACAACAAAACCTCAAAGTGTGAAAGTAGTCTCCCAGCACTGTATTCTTATTAAGCTTGTAAGAAATTGGGGGGTTTATAATAGCATGTCTTCAACATTGTTTTTGTGATGAAAGCCATCGCCATTCGCAACAGCAACATAATACAAATCTAGGTTTCTATTTTCCTCAAAGCCACACAAGCCCTACTGCAACTTAAAGTGGGTCTCCGGGAAAAGAAGAAAACAAACTACATGTCTTAATGAAAAGATTACTAAAACTTTAAAAAGATGTTCTGTCGTTTTTTTTGGGGTTTCGCCTAAAAAGAAAAAAATGCCACCAAATCTTTCCCCACAGAAAAATTGTCCTCAAAAGGATACGGCCAAGTTACTTCCTTGTTAATCTGACTGCATCTCTGGGCATTTACTGTGCTCAGTCTTACAGACTTGGCGGAGGGACGGCTTTGAAGTCTAAAGGAGACTGAGGGCTGTATACACATATTTGGTGTGAATATAGTATATACAATTTACAGCTCAGCTGGGGGGAAAAAGGTCTGTGGGGCAGCAGCACCCCATCAAATGAGCCCACCCATTGCCCATGAGCAGAAAAAGCCAACACGGCGATAACAGTGATATTAGGCTATGTCAACAGCTTAAATGGGGCGTATCTCGCCCTTTTTTTCGCCCGTACGCCCAAAAACGGGCGAGTAGTCCCAGTCTTTTGGTAATCCAAGTTCCAAGAAACTATGGATTCTCTCCCCTCCCCACTCGCACAAAACGGCGAGCGGGAAAGAACATGTCAATTTTCCAAAACGTATACGCCCGAGATAAAGCAGTCTTTGGGGGGCCCGGGGGGCTGCGGCTCCCCCCCCATACACACGGCGTAATTGTGGGGCAAAATACATCCCGCAATTACTGCCATGTGAACATAACCTAACGGCTGCAAGTGGTTCACACACTGGATTGTGGCAGATAGTTACTGCTTATCTTTGGTATTCACCCATTAAATATTTTTTTTTTTTTTTTGGGGGGGGGGGGGGGGGGGGGGCTCCAACAACCCCTTTAAAAAAAAAAAAAAAAAAAAAGACCAGTGACTTCTCTTGTCAAGTCTGTGCAGTCAATCCTTGTGTTCCCTGGGAAATCATTCTAAAGCATAACCTCTTATAATTCCTTTGTGCTGTACCTTTGTTATTCCTCCTAGAAATGTATTCTGAAGTCCCTCCACACGCTAATCAGACTAATCTGAAGAACTCCAATTGGAAACATTTCAGCTGGGAGTTTAGTAATCAATCTCTAGGAGTAATACTAGGAATATGCAACAGAGATCTAAGAAATTGGAACTGTTATGTAAAAGGGTCCTTCCACCATAGAAGTGTATTACCTACCCATAGAATAGGTGATGTCTTACAAGCTTTTCGCCACATTTACTATGTGTTTTAGACCGTTTCAGGTTCTTCTGCGCCTTGTCTGACAAAGGGGCGTGGCTTAATCGTGCCAAAAATGCACCAGAAATGTTGTCACTGTTTCTGGCGTAAAAGTAAGCCAACTTATAGGTGGTACAAACTTAGACTAGACCGTTCTAACCTGCGCCAGATTAATCAACACAATGATGAATGTGGCGCATTGTAAGACTATTTAGTCTAACTTTACGTTATCTAAGGCTATGTTCACACGGCTCATAAATACGTTCCGAAATCAGTTGCAAATCAGTCGGAAATAAGTATCACTAAAGTGTGGCACGCATTTCGCGACGGATTTACAATCCCCATTCATTATATGGGGTGAATCCGTTGCGAAATCCGGCACAATAAGGGACAGGTCCATTGTTTTTCCGGCCGTAATGCGGCCGCAAAATGGCATGGAAATACTGGTCGTCTGAACGACGACAAGTATTTCCCATTAAAACCAATATTAAATGGCCTGTTACTTATTTGTAACCGATTACTGAACGTATTTACGATCGGAAATCCGACCATAAATACGTTCGGAAATAAGCCGTGTGAACATGCCCTAAGAGTTAGACATTATTGATACCATATATACTAGAGTATAAGCAGAGTTTTTCAGCACAAAAAATGTGCTGAAAAATCCCCCCTCGGCTTATACTCGTGTCACTGTCTGCACTCGGGCGCTGCGATGGCCCGAATGCGGACAGGGACGCTTCAGCTATATGCGACTCCTCAGGGAGCGCATATAACTGAAGGCCGAGAACAGCCGACAGCGTCCAGGCACTGCGGTGGCCCAGGCGCTGTCGGCTATCTCTTCACTTGTATGCGACTCCTCCGGAGGGCATACAAGTGAAGAGATACCACTGCAGAGCAGAGAGCGAGCGCTCCCTGCTCCGCAGTGGACTACTGGCAGCCGCAGACTCGCGGCTGTGCCGAGAAGATGAAGGAGAGCGCCCGGGAGACGGAGCAGCGGGGAGCGAGGTAAGTGGGTTTTTTTGTTTTAAAACCCTGCCTATAACATGCTTAGGTGTTGGACGTATACCTGCCTAGTGGGACTTCTACCTGCCTATAGGGACCTATACCTGCCTATAACCTACCTAGGGCGACCTATACCTGCCTATGGGGACATATAGCTGCCTATACCAGCCTATATCTGCCTATGGGGGACATTAAACTGCCTATACAATTTATTGGTATCTATTTTTATTTTTAAAATTCAGCAGTAGCCGCTGCATTTTCCACCCTTGGCTTATACTCGAGTCAATAAGCAAAAGTAGGTGCCTCGGCTTATACCCAAGTATATACGGTAAATCTGCCCCTACATTTTCTGCATCAGCCCTATAAACTGAACACAACAGTGCCCATATTTGGCTACAGCTCCATTTAAGGCCGTGTTCACACGGCTTATTCCCGACGGATTTGTGCGCTCACAAATCCGCCGTGAATAAGGGGCGGGACGGGGCCGTCGCTCCCCGGCCCCATAGACATTGCATTATCTACGGCATACGTGCTGTAAATAATGTGCATGTCACTTTCTCCCCCCGCGGCGGATTCACCGAGCGGGGAGGAACGATGGAATCCACTGTTCTCTATGAGAGCAGTGGATTACCGTAATGACTCCGACGGATTGCCGCCGTACTGAAGCGCAAATCCGGCGCGCAGTACGGCGCCAATCCGCAGCAAAATAAGCCGTGTGAACGAGGCCTAACAAGTGCTAGGAGGAAGAACGGAGACTTCAGGCTACCTTTAGAGCAAACAGTATCACCTATTCTGTAGATAACTATTTCCCAATAAAAGAGTTTGTATCATTATAAACTATTTACTACAATGGACATGTTAGAAACAGCCACAACTCAATTATAAAAAGAGGCTTTTACCTGATCATATCCATAAGGTCTCTGCTGCTGCGGCTGTGGAGGTCCTGGCTGTGAAGGTCTGTACTGTACATACTGTTGTCCTTGTCCCTGAGGGTAGTTCGGGTACTGAGGACCGGGAGCACTTTGAGAAGGGCCTACAGGAGAAGGAAAAAAAATAAAAAGGATATAAATCTCAAATTCCACAGCATCAAAGCAAAACTAACAATGATCTCTACATTAAGAAGTGTCACCGATTCATTATGCGGGACATAAAAAGCTACAAATGCACCAATCCCTGCCCCCCATGTGACTAGTTTTTCTGATCAGATTGGTCCTGCTAGTTCCATGTAGTTATATTAGAAACTAAGACAATAGAATCCTAAATACTTTGTTCTCAAAGGAAGCAACATGCATAATTCTGACACTGTTTAAAGTCCCTGTAAGAAGCTGGTTAATTTTTCATATTTCCTAGGCTGATTTTCGAGAAAAAAAAATTGTTAAGAGTCATTATTAAGGTATTTCAGCTTTAAAATACACCAACTCCGTTTGCGGTTTCTTCCCAATTTATTATTAGGTTAAAAGGCAGCTCCTATGACATGGCCTCTGAACGCGAGAGCAATGCAAGTTGCAGAAAAAAAATAAAAATAAATACTGGACTTAGCAAGAAAGACAAAGCACTGCAGGTAATTAAAGGGGTTGTCTCACTACAAGGATTGCTTTTTATGTTAAAGATCTTGCAAAAAAAGTCCTTTGCAATATATGTCCATTAAAAAATGCCCTATCTATTCTGGATATCTCCTCTTGTAGGGGGCTGCATCAGCTCCTCAGGTCTTATAGCTCGACCTTTTGACTCTCCTGATGGGCTGCCAGCACTGGTTGCTATAGCTACACACCTGGCTTCTACTTCAGCCTAGTAGAAGTCAGTAAACACACCCCTGAATTCAAAGTGAAACCAAGAAAACAGGAATGAGGTAAGATGAATCAATGGAGGACTTTCGATTCTGGCGCTGGCGCGCGGTCGCAAGCTGTAAGAGCTCCCGCTCCCTCCTGCTTGTACCTGCTCAACAGCCGTTTCGGCGGCGCAGACCGTCTCCCGCAGACAGCGGAGACCACCCGCCACGGACCGGGCATCTGATTGACAGGTACGTCCTCCGCAGCGGCAGCGGTCAGAGAGAGGATTCCCCATTGCCTGCCCGCGCGCCACGAGGGGAAGCTAAGATGGCGGCGCGCCGCGCTTCAGCGGCTGAGGAGCGTGAGGAGGGCGAGGACCACAGCAACATCCTCGGTTCCCTGGCCATGCCCCACAACATCGCTCAGGAGCCTCCCCTCTGTGCAGCCTCTGCAGCCACTGACTATAAGCTCCTGGCCTTAGAAGTGGCCAGGCACATTGCCCCAGAAATACAAGCCACCAACCCCCACATAGACAGCCAATTCAGTAAGGTACAGCAAGCCTGCGGGCCCCATAGCGAGGCTAGGGAAAACGGGAGCATAGGACCCGCGTGGGGGCAAAAAGAATGCGCAGCCCAAGCTTTCACCCGCCACAAAAAATCAGGGGATCCTTTTATGACTGCTAGAAGATCGGGAGAACCGCCCCCGAGGAGCAACCTAGTTGGGGGCCTTCAGAGGGGGTTAAAAAACATCAATCTCCAGAGCTTCCCAAAAATCACTCTCCCAGCGGAAGGGGTTCCCCCCCGTGCGAGTTGAACGAGCACACCGGATTGGCCCAAAACCCCCAATCTGATACCCCCAAAAGAGTGACCGCACAAGAAGCAGCCCCCACACAGTCATTTATCAAGTCCTTGATATAACGACAAGCTTGAGTCCTCAGGCATACCGCAAGTTGAAAGCTCCACCAATATTGGGGGAAAAAAAGTACAAAATTTCGAAGATTTCCAATGATTTCTCAGACGCCGAGCGCTTTCGAAACTCTGCCCCTTTGCTTTTAAAAAGACGGATCGCTTCCAGTTATGTACCGGGCCACGCTAAAAGTTCTTCTCCCTGACGCGGCGCCAAAGTTCTACCTTCAGCCAAAAACGCAGAAGACATCTACAGCCCTCATGGGATCTAGATCTCCACCTCTTCCCCAGCCTCAAGCGGGACCCAAACCCCTAATACCCTGCAGAGGGGTTTCCTCCAGTGGGACATCCCCGGAATCTGCCGATCCCTGCGACCCCTCGCCGCTCTCCCCCCTGGAGTCTAAAAACATCGCGGCCCCCCCTCGGGATTCGCAGTACCGGTGTTGTGAGAAGCCTTCGCCCTTACTGCAAAGAACCTCCCTTTAAGAGATGGGACTGCCCCCTTTTCCCAAGGCCTTCTATACCTTTCGGGACGGGCACGTTTAGGATGCCCCCTCACTGAAAAAACCCTAATTAGGCCTGCCCCCTTCGACGTGAAGACTTATATCTTCCCACTCCCTGGTTCATGGCTTCCCTTTTGGGCGGTATAAGTTTGATACCCCAAAAGCATAGGGGTCAAAATAATTTTTTTTTTTCTGGCAGGGGTGGGGAAAATAGTGAAAAAAGCACTTTTCTTTGGTGCTTGCCGGTGAAAAAAAAAGTGAAGTCCCCCCACAGGGAAAAGGGGTTTTTTAGAAAACAGGCCTTTACTTTTGTTATTGTTTTCTATTGATTTATAAATTTTTGTGTATTTCGTGCCTTTTTTTTTAAATTTCACACTTCTGAGGTTCATTTTGAAATTAGCATTCCCTCGAACCCTTTCGTAAAATGGGAATAACGGGTCGTCACCATCTATGACCCCCCCCCTCCCCCGTAAAACTAAAACCCCCAAACTAAAACTGAGAGTTATCACGTGGAACTAAAGGGGGTTCCGTCCCCTAATAAAAAAAACAGGGTCACCCGTCAATAAAAAAATTACCCCCGGAATAGTCCCCCACAGGACCCTCTGAAAAGCGAGGATTTCCATCGAAAGGGAAAAAATGGGGTAGGCCAGTTTTTTGGTTCCCCGGGCCCGGGGAAAGGGAAGGAGGAGCCCTCCCCCTGTACAAAAAAATTTTTCTTTTCCTCTTTACATGGGAAGACAGAGGATTGCCGACTCTTAAAATTTGGTCTAATTGTTCGCCAAGGGCAAACCCCGGGGTCCCCTTTTTTCGGGGCCCCCAAAAGTTGCCCCCCGAGGCGTAAAGTTAATTGTTAAGACAAAAAAACTTCAAGGAATTAAAACCGGAATTTGGCGGGTTTGGCCTTGGAAATTTTCGCGACCCCTTGCAAAAAACCAAGAGGGGGGGGGAAAAAAAAAAAAAGGGATTTTCTTCTAAAAAAACCCATTTTTCCCTTTGAATTACTTTTTCCTATAAAAATAAGGGTAGATTTGGCCAGCCTTGGGGGTTTTTGCCCATCACACTCCCCTCCTCCCCACCTTCAGGGGCAGGCCACTTCGACCCTTACCGAAAAATGATTTCTTTTTAAAAGTTTTTTTTGAGCGTCTGTACCTCTAACTAAGCCTACCCAGGTTGATGCAGAAGATAGCGGAATTTTGCCCGTCCCATCCAAAACGCCCCACCAACTAGAAACTTTAAACAAAAAAAACTCCCCAGGAAAGGGCCCGCTAGCCATACGCCAATTTGCCCGGGAAAAGCCCCAGGCCCCCACGGGTTTTTGGAGAATTTACAAAAACCGATTTAACCCCCCAACCCCCCCGTTAAACCGAATTCTTTTAATCGGATACAACAGAAGAAGAGAAGACCAGAAAACTAAAATGCGTTATAAAGGTAATCCCCAAAAAAGTGAAAGACCCCCTTTGCCCTCCTCTTAGACCAATATCCTTAAATTTACACGGGCCAAAAACTTCTTTTTTAAAATAATGGCCGACAGGTTGGTCCAGTTTTTGCCCTCCCTCATAGCCCCCACCCAGAAGGGTTTTATCAAAGGCCGAGCCGCAGTGGGGAACCTACACCAGGTGCTGGCGGTGCTCGAGAGCGTGGGCGCACCTCCCCCCCCCCACCGGACACCCCGTCATGAAAGCGAAACGATGCGAAAAGCATTGACAATGTTCCGGGGGGGTGGTTGTGGAAGTGTTAGTTGAATGGGGGGAAATGGGAAATTTAAAAATTTCTCTTGTAATACACAAACCTTTTCCGCCCAGGTTACATACCCAAGGTTTTCGTCCAGAGATTACCCCCCCCAAAGGGACTCGAAGGGATGCCCCCCTTTCTCCCCCCCCCCTCTTATTTTAATGCATACATCCCCTTGAGGTATTAGGTTTTTGACTTGTTTTGGGTAGTTCGCACCCCAACCAATCAAACTGGCCTTTTTGCTGATTGCCCCCTTTTTTATCAGATCCTTAAAAAATCTCCCAGGGATATTTTTCCCTTTTTTGGAAAATACTCTGGCTACAAAATTTAAAGCCCCTAAAAAGGAACTTCTAGAACTGGGGCCCCCTCTCCCGAGTCGACTGGAAAACTTGGGCCCCTTGGGCATCCCCCCAGTGAACTGCACATTAAAAATATCTTCATCAAAAATAGGGAAGACCCCAAAAACTATTACAACTAAAATTCCCCCCACTGATAAAAAAAAAAAACTGGCGACTTGCGCAGATGGGGGGATCCCCCTCTTCAGGGAAAATGTCATCAGTCAAAAGACTGCTTCCCTAAATATTATATCCCTTCAGACCTCCTCTACTTTTACCCGATGAATTAAAAAACTACTCGTCCTTCACCCACTTTATTTGGGCTGGCGGAAAATTGAATAGCAAACCCGCAAACTTATCCTGTGACCATAACGACCTCAAACTCCCCCAAAGTCAGATTCTACAACCCCCGGATGCCTGACAGACATGCTTGGTTTGGTTTTTGGGGGGACGAGCCGTCTTTAAATTGACCTGGAAAGGGGTCTAATGCACCCTTGGCATCCTGGGCCCCACTCCACACCAAATACTGCATACTCCCTGCAGGTCAGAAATTCTTTATTTCTTAGGGACACGATTGTTCTTGGAAAACATCCCAAATTGCTCAAACTCCCCCTTCCCGATGTCCCCAAAAGTTCCCCTTTGGGACTCCCGGAATATCCCCAAGGGAAAAACCCCCTGTTCAGGCTGTGGAGAAGAAGGGATTAAACTGCAGGCAACTAATGCATATGGAGGAAAAAACACTGGATGACCCCCTTGAATGGAGAGAGAAATTCCAGCCCCACCAATCCATGTTTTCCGGCCATGAGGTTCTTTTTTCTGCAGGGTTTGTTTAAGGACCTTTTTCCAAAAATTTGCCCACCAACAGCTTTGACCTTTATGAAATGCAGTGGCCCTCCTTTTCCCCATCACAACTATGCCATTTAAGGGGGGGGGAGCTGGAACAGTGAAAAATCTCCCCTTTTGAAATTGGAACGCAAACTTCGGGGCCAGATATACAGAGAAAAAATTTTGATAGGGCTTCGCAAAGTCGAAAGGAATGATTTTTGAAAAATGGGGGAAATCACTTTTAAAATCATCCATGGGGCCCCAGGTTCCAATTCCCCCTCACAGGATTTCCCAACGGAGCCCGTATGTCCTAAATGCCAAATGCCCCCCACCCTGTGGCATGGGGTTTTTGGTCCCCCCCTTCCTCAAACTTTCTGGGACAATTTATTACTACGTCCAAATCATTGGCGATTATCCTTGCCAAAACACCAGACCTTTTGATTTTTCCACTACATGACCCCGGAGGACCCGGCGTGGCCAGTGCCCTACCAAACGCGTAAAATTGCAATCCTGAAACCCCCTAAAACGCTGCCCCCTTTTTTATATTGGTTGAAGTTTCAGACTCCGCGATGTCGTGGTGGTAGATAACAGAAACAATTCTAGTGGCTGATAAATGAGGGGAAAGGCAGAAGGAGCTCTGTACTGGAAATTTCTTTAAAAAGTGGAAAACGTTCATTCTCTCACACCTTCCTAAAGAGGAAATAGCTCAATTGATGACCTCATTTCGATACACGAGCTGGTACGCGAGAGTAGCTCTTCTGGGATCCCTGGGTGCCCTAGAGGGACACACCTCCTCTTCCACTGGCCCCTAGAATGTGTCCGAAGCTAGTCTGAGTCCAACCAACCTCTCTCCCCCACACCCCCACACTGGCCCCCTCTCCCATGAGACCTTGGGAATCGTAGTTTCACCTAGCCTCTGAGTGATGACTGGGTTAACCCATTGCAAAATCATAAATTGATGCCTCCTTTATAGTCTATTGTTAACATGCGACTTAATTTCTTTTCCTGATTATTTTCGATGGTTCTTTTAAACACATCACATTATTATTATCATTATTATTAGGCCGTGTTCACACGGCTTATTCCCGACGGATTTGTGCGCCGTATTAAGCGCACAAATCCGCCGTGAATAAGGGTGCGGGGCGGGGGGGGCCGGAGCGCGGCGGGGGCGCCGCTCCCGGCCCATAGACAATGCATTGTTTACGGCGCGTCCGCGCCGTAAATAATGTGCATGTCACTTTCTCCCCCCGCGCGGATTTGCCGAGCGGGAGAGCGACGGAATCCATGTTCTCTATGAGAGCAGTGGATTACTGTAATGACTCTGACGGATTGGCGCCGTATTGAAGCGCAAATCCGACGCGGAATACGGCGCCAATCCGTCGGCAAATAAGCCGTGTGAACGAGGCCTTATTGTTATTATCATTCTCATTATGATCATTATCATTTTTAATGGTACTGCTATTATTGCTATAACTGTTCTTTATTATCAGTGTCCTTATGGTTGTTATTTTTTCTCCTCCTTTATCATTATTGCTATTGTTATTTATTTTTATTTTACCTTGTCCTACTCTTTCTCAATGTGTCTCCAAAGCTGCAGGAGTGTCACCACTTCCCCATTGTTCAGCTGATGGTCTGACCTTTGTAACTACATTCTGTATATGTTTGTATCTCACCATCCTATATGACTAATGTCATCACATCCCTGCTTGAGCCAATCTTATTGTTGATATGTTTTAAATAAAAAAGAAGATGAATCAATGTAGTGAGACAACCCCTTTAATGGAGGTGCAGTAATGGCTTTAATTTCATACTACATGAGGGTCTTTCCATTTCCGTGCAGAACTACATTTTTACCTTTCTATAATCTAGTAAGAAACCTTGTGACATGACTTATTTTCATATGTATGATTTTACCCAGTATTAGTAGTTAAAAGTAGGCGGACATATGTAAAAGAGATAGCGTGCATATCATGTTCTGTATGCATATGCTTTTCATGATTTGAATAGCTTTTAATGTCAATCAATAAAGTTTTGGATCGTTTTAACTACACCCCGGATGTTGCTGGAATAAACTGATCATTTTCTATGGACATATGTAAAAAAGAGAAACTCAAATCATAAAGTTTGTCAGATCATTAACGCTTTAAGCCCCAGACCTGAAAAGTACTTCATGACCAGAATTTTTTTTTTTTTTTTAAGTTTTTCCTCTTTGCGTTTCTACAGTCATAACTTTTTTCAATGTTGCAATTGTATGAGGCCTTGTATTATGCCGGACTTTTTGGGGGCATAGTTTAAAAAAAATTCTGCAGTAATTTATTGGTAATTTTTTTTCACCATTCAAATTTCACACTAAATCTTTTAAAGTTAATTCTACAGATTATTACGGTTGTGTTGATTTTTTTATTAAACATTTTTTCGAGACTTTTTTTTAATAATCCTATGAAGGGATAACTATTGGAATATATTTTTTCACATTTATTTATATAATATATATATTAATATTATATATATCCACACAATTTTCAAACACCACATCTATACCACACAACACATTAAACTATACACCAAAAACATAATTTTTATTAAAAAATTACACACCAATATTATATATATATACACACCAAAACACACCAATATATTTATATAATTTTCACACACACAATATATATTATATTATTATATTAACCACACTATAAATAATATATAATTTTATATAAATCACCACAAACAAACAATATTATATATTATCATACATACACACCACAATTATTATGGATATTTATAACATTACAACTTTTTAAACACCTATAATATCATATTATATATATATTTAATTACAACACATAGTATATATATATTATATATACATACTCACACAATATATATAATATATATATATATTATATATATATACACAACACAAATATTTTATATATATTAAATATATATATTATATATATACACACACACATATTATTAATATAATATATATATATATATAATATATTATATATAACAACACATTATTATATATATTTATATATACAAACACATATTAATATAAATATTATATTATATATATATATATAATATTATATATATTATTTTATAATTATAACAATCACCACACATATATATTAATATATTACACACACAATATATTATAATATATATATTATTACACACACACATATATATAATATTATATTACACACACACTCACCGGCCACTTTAGAAATTAAGTGTTAACGAGCAGTTGGACAGGTGTACCTAATAATCAGCCAATCACATGGCGGCAACTCAGTGCATTTAGGCATGTAGACATGGTCAAGACAATCTCCTGCAGTTCAAACCGAGCATCGTATGGGGAAGAAAGGTGATTTGAGTGCCATTGAACGTGGCATGGGTTGTTGGTGCCAGAAGGGCTGGTCTGAGTATTTCAGAAACTGCTGATCTCCTGGGATTTTCACGCACAACCATCTCTAGGGTTTACAGAGAATGGTCCGAAAAGAAAAAACATCCAGTGAGCGGCAGTCCTGTGGGCGGAAATGCCTTGTTGATGCCAGAGGTCAAAGGAGAATGGGCAAATGGGTTTGAGCTGATAGAAAGGGAACAGTGACTCAATAGCCACCGTTACAACCAAGGTAGGCAGAAGAGCATCTCTGAACGCACAGTACGGCAACTTTGAGGCAGATGGGCTACAGCAGCAGAAGACCACACCGGGTGCCACTCCTTTCAGCTAAGAACAGGAAACTGAGGCTCCAATTTGCCCAAGCTCATCGAAATTGGACAGTAGAAGATTGGAAAAACGTTGCCTGGTCTGATGAGTCTCGATTTCTGCTGCGACATTCGGATGGTAGGGGTCAGAATTTGGCGTCAACAACATGAAAGCATGGATCCATCCTGCCTTGTATCAAGGGTTTTCAGGCTGGTGGTGTCATTGGTGGGGAATATTTTCTTGGCACTCTTTGGGCCCCTTGGTACCAATTGAGCATCGTTGCAACACCTTTTTGAATCTATGCCACGAAGAATTGAGGCAGTTCTGAAGGCAAAAGGGGGTCCAACCCGTTACTAGCATGGTGTACCTAATAAAGTGGCCGGTGAGTGTATGAGTGGTGTACGTGTATATATATATATATATATATTATATATAATAGATTATATATATTAATATATATATATATATATATATATAAAAATTATATATACAGGCAGTTCCCGGGTTAGAAACGAGATAGGGACTGTAGGTTTGTTCTTAAGTTGAATTTGTATGTAAGTCGGAACAGGTAGATTTATTAAATGTAACTCCAGCAAAAAAAATTTTTTTCTAGTTTTGGATAGTACAGGGAACAGGTTTTTACATTTGTTTTGCAGTCTGTGCCTTTTTTTTTTTTTTTTTTTTTTTTTTTAAGAAGATTTCAGCTAACATTGGCTCTCATTGCAGCTGGGGCATGCGGGCACTTCTTTTATCAGGGCGGACTCATGTTGAATGTCACCACAACCCATAAGTCCCGTTTGAAAACTGGGGACTATAAAAGCCAACGATGCAAGTCGGGCTGCGTTTTGTTAAATAATTTTAAAAATTAAATAAAATATAATTATATATAATAAATATAATTAACACAGGGTGGCCTTGCAGAGACTGTTTAGAACAAGTCCTGGGTACCCCCGGTTCATAGCCAGTTGCGCGCTAATAGCCACAAAACTCCTGTTTCTGCAGAAAATGACGTGCACCATCCGACGTCAAAAGCGGGGGGGGTTAAGGATTAACTTTACGGGCTAAAGTTTTTTGGTCTTTTAATTTAAACATTTTCTTCAAATTGCAACTTTTAAAAAAAGTGGCATTTCGTAAGTGTCAAAATCCAGGTCAAGCAGATGGTTATAAATAAGTAGCCCTGTATGTACAGGACCTAATATATTTGCAAATTTTTTACAAATTATTATTTTTTTGTGTTCTAAAGTTGTGTCCAATAAATATATTTGACACCGACAAGCAAAAGGGTAACAATGTTTTAAATTTTTGACTTTCAGGCTCCATATCTCTTTAAATAAAAGCAACCTTATTCACAGTGTGAACAGAACCATGCGACATGGGCCACCTCCAAGCCCCAAACCACGTAACTCAAAAATCCAAACATGGTATAAAAACTTTGTTAAAAAATTCAAAAAACTTTAACAAATATTGCACCCCAGAAAAAATTTCCTAAATTTAAGGGCCGTGCATAAAGTCCAATTTTTTAAGGGTATACTCACCACTCAGGGGAATATTTAACATACGAGACGCCTCGGTCTCTGCATGGATCCATATCGCCTCCAAATTTCTATCATGATCCTATCCATGGACATCTAATCGTATGTTAAATACGATTAGAATGTGTGATGTATACCTTGAAAATGTTGGACTTTAGTCACCCAAATGAAAAAAAAAAAAAAATTTCTTCGGGAGTGCAAATTTGTAATTTTTATGATTTGGAAATAATATTTTTATACCATGTTTTGGGATATATGAAGGCCCAAGCTCCCATCCCCCAAATTTTTAAATTCCCATCATTTTATAAACCATCTTGGCCATCTCATAGCTAAATTTGACTTTAAAACAAATTTACAAAAGCCATTCTGCAATCTGTCATGTAACGATTTTTAGGGTTTCGCTCCTGGTGGTGAATTTTTTCTTCTTCTACTACAAATTACAACCTGTTCACATCCCATTCATTGAAGAAATTCCAAGTTTGGGGGAAGAAGCCGATATATGGGGTTTTTCAACCAAAGAGTTGGCTCTTACCAGATTGATGAGGGTCTAAATCTGAACTAATCGATGTCCTACAGATGATTACTTCATTTCGGGATACTGGGGCATAAAAGCGACATATGTTCCAGAGGACAACACCTGAAGCAACGTCAAGATTGGCGTGAAATGTTAAATGACAATGAAGCAAGTTGTTTGTTTTGGGCCCTCTACAGTCCCCAACCCCTCAACCCCAATCGAACACTTGGGGAAAGTTAAAAAAAAAACTTTTAAATTCGACTCGGGGAATCGACAGTTTGTCCCAACAGGAAACCCGGTAAAAGGCCCTTTGGGGAATAAATTTTTCTGTGGAAAAATTTTTTGAATCGTCCAACCCAGAAGGATTCGGGCATTTTAAAGCCAAAGGGGGATTACAAAAAATAAAAATTAAACTTTTTGATTTTAGGACAAAACCAGTAACAATGCAAGTACATAAAGAATCTGCATAACTAAGAAAATCAAAAAAAGTTCAGGCAAATGTATGTATAGATGGGCCCAAAATGAGGGAATCATTCAAAGCTGTAGGGATGGGGAGATAAGAACCTGAAAGTCAAAATTTTTAAACATCTACCATTTTGCTTGTCAGTGTATTTTCTACCAAATAAAACCCACCACCCTCGCTTCAACAAACCGGGGCCCCGGGCCCGGTGGGGAGTCACCCCATTGTTCTTAGCACACAAGATCATTTTGGTTCTTACTGAAAAACTTTAACCCTTTAGAGCACTTTAGCCTTGTGCGCTGCTATTTAAAGCCTTACCTCACCAACATCCTAACAGACTGACTAGGGAAAAGCATGCGAAATTTCAGACACTGTGTAGAACCACCCCCCCCCAATCAAAATGGACCGAACTGGCTGGAAGAGCTCTCTGTGAAAAAACAGGCAAAACACCCCCCAAGTTTTAGAATTGAACATTTTAAACTCAAACAATAAAAACACAATATATATACCCCCGCTGTCATCCCTACCGAACTTTTTCGATTTTTTTTGGGACAATCCCAATTTTTTAATTCTAATGCAGGCAATAAATAGGTCATACGCTCTTGCTGGGGCAAGGCAATAAAAAAAGGACATAGTTACTTACCGTAGCCTTGTTGCTGGCCTGGATAACCTTGTTGGCTTGGGTACTGCTGTTGCTGAGGTGGGTAGCCCTGCTGCTGTGGTGGCCCTTGATAAGATTCTTGCTGCTGAGCATATTGTGCGTTCCCTAGAGCAAAAATTTAAAGCACACCAATAAAAATTAATAGATTGCTTACCTTCGAGGGCCTCACACCATCACAACCAACACCAAACAAGAAAAAAAAATAAAAATACAAAACCAATATAAAATAGTTAAAATGCTAAACACCAAAAAGAAAAACAAAAACATAGGGAAGTCAGCCCACAAACGTATTAAAGCTAGTTTTGCAAGTCTGGACTGCGGCATTTTTGTTTCAGCATCCTTGGCAAACGAACAACACATTCAAGAAGTATCACAGTATTATGACCGTGATTGGAAGAGCAAAAGAAAAGAATTAAGAGACAGCTGAAAGAGCACAGACTAGCTAGACGAGATCAGAAAGCTGGATCCTTTAGACAATGTGTGTGTAAATATAGCTAAAATGTCAATGGATTGCTGGGTTAGGTTCATTTAGCCAAGAAAATTAACATGTTTTAGTTACGTACGGTCAGTAAGGGGTGGGGGGTGAACAATTATTGTGTGGAGTTTTGCCTAACTTTATTGTACAGGGATAGAAAAATAATAAAAAAAATAAAAAATAAAAATAAGCCAGCACTACCTCTATTGAAGCTTAAAATGGACACTAAAAATACTCTCATTCCGGGATATACAAACGGAAATAAGATTGGTATGTGTGAGTGTGTGTGTGAAGGTATATAGATACCTCCTTCGTAGTAATGTTGTGAGGAATCCTCGTAAGGCCTATCGTAGCCTTGTTCAGGATACGACGGTTGCTGATAACCGTAATCATTATGACCTACATCAATTCGACAAGAAACAGGAAGAAACGTTAATGGCCTTATGCTGGAGATGCAGATAAGTAGCTCTACGTATTTCAGCTTATATGTCACATTACAAAGACTACGAAAGTATACAGCAGTATGAAGCACAATAATAGTTGGAAATCCCTTCCTGGCTATCCAGCAAATATTAATCATCTAACAGTTAAGGAGCCCCAGGATTTTTTATTTAGATGCATTTATTTTAAAAATTTGTCATCACAGAAACACATACATTATAATACAGAACATAAATGCATTTTTAAAAAAACATGAACGAATCGTACATTTTTCTTAAGTCAAGCTATATCCTTATATAAAACATCCTATCCCTTGACATACTTAGTCTTGCACGGTTTTAATATTTAGTACCCATTCTAGAACCATCTCCACCCTTTACACAATTCTTCCTTAATTTGAAAACAATGAACTCATGTAATTAACATACACAACGTTCCGACTTACATCTGTCCCCTAGTTACAAACGGAGGCTTATGGGGCAAGCTGGCACTTGTAGCTCAATGTTCTACAGCAGATAGTAGCTGTGGAACTACAAGTTCCAGCATGCCACAGCAGCACATGAGGTGAAGTCTTCTTAACAGGGGCCAGACAGCAAAACAAATGTAAAAACCATTCCCTGCACTATCCAAACAAACCTTTTCTGCTGGAGTTACATTTGATAACTGTTCCGACTTACATACAAACTTCAACGTAAGAACAAACCTAAAGTCCCCATCCCGTTCGTAACCTGGGGACTGCCTGTTGTATTGTGTGTATAATATATATATATATATATATTTTATATACATAAAAAATATTTTACATATATACACACACACATACATACATATTACACACACACACACACACTGAACCATTTTCTCCATGTTGGCATAAAAAAAATAAAATAAAAAAGCGCTGATGGAACCGAGAGTTCCGCCCAACTAAGGATTCTCGAGGCCTCCAGAGAAGCCGAACAACTGGTGCCCACCTGACTATTCAGATAAGCCATCGCCATGGTGTTGTCAGGTTAAATCTGAATTGGGAGACCCTGAAGAGGGCACCAATAAGGTGCAAAAAAATGGCCCCGAATACAAAATTGAATTTTTAGTAGATTTCCGGGGGACCACAGACTGTACTAACTATGTAACCCCAAGTCATCCGGGAGCCAAACACGGCTTCCCCGCCCCCTCCCCCCCCCCCTCCCGAGGTGCTGGCATCCGTGGTGATTGCCATTGTGGATGAAGGAAGGACTCTCCCCCCTCCCCCCCGCTGAAATAACGCAGGAGACACCAGCTGAGGTCGACACGAAATTGTAATTGGGAGCAAAATCTCACTGTGTAGGGAAAATAGGGAGTTGTCCCAGTAAGCCATTTTTTCCCGGTAGAGGCAAGAAAAACTTTGCCAACGGCACGGCTTCGAAGGCTGCAACCATCCTGACGAGGACTCGCATGCAAGTGCAAAGCAGCGAAACACCTGACTGTAAGAGCTGAATCTTAGCTGGCGGAAGAAACGCTCGCGAGGATCATGGCCGGGAACTATATCCGTTGGGATGGGACAAGGCAAGATTTGACAGGGTGTTAATGTATCCACAGTGATCCGGATGCTGTCCGGATTGGCGTTTCATAAGAAGGTAGTCTAGAAAAGAGATAATGGCAATCCCCCCCACCTCCCCTATATGAAGGATAGCCATGAGAGGTGCCAAGGCTTTGGTTAAGACTCTTGGTGCTGTAACGAGGCCAAATGGCAGAGTCAAACTAGAAATGCAACAAACCCACCGCAAAATGAAGGAAATGCTTCTTGCAGGGATGCTGCTGCGCAGGACTATTTTGTGAGAGGAGGGAACTGCAATCACCCGTATCTTTCAAAATGATCTCATCCAGATGCTTCCCAAAAAGTCTGCTACTGGAAAAAGGGAGAGCAGGAAGAGTCGTTTTGGAAGCTGAGACAGCCAACCAAGACTAACCACAGAGAGCGCCGGGCGACCACTGTATTAGCAGATGCTGCAACAGCCAGACAAGCCAATTCAAGTGAGGCCTCACAAAGGAACTTGGCGGCATACATGAGCCGAGATGCGAGTTCCAACATTTCTTCTGTGGAAGTGCCAGATGATAGACCCTGTTGCAGTTGTTTGGTCCAGGCCATGCAGGCCCAGGAGGAAGCAAAGGCAGGCTACAGGACTACCTACAGATGCTTCAAAAGCAGATTTAAATAAACCTTGCATTCGTTTGCCTGTGTTGCCGGCGCATCAGAGAGGAATGGTAGTGTTCTACATGAGGCAAGAGACCAAGACATTAACAGATAAATCACCGCTTTGGTACATGCACCCTCTCCCCCCCCCCCCCAACCCAGAATGGGGTTACCAGATCCACAAGAAAACTACAGAGGTGGTAAGTGGGGCGGTTGACTGGAATATAGGGAGAAACAGACTGCTTTCTGAGGACCCCAGGGAGGGGAGGCCACCTCGTTGATGACCCCCCCGACAGAAGAGAGAAATCTACTATCACCTCCTGAAAGAGGGGGTGGGGGGGGGGGGATGAGAGGGGAGCCATCAGACCTGCATCTGCCTTCTAGGGACACTAGGCTAAAACGGAATACGCTGGCGCCAGGAGGGATAAAAGTCACATTTGGTTTCCGCCTTGTGTCAGCCTCCTAGGGTGCGGGCCTATACCCAAGGTGCTGTGTCCTGAGATGATGTGCCACATATGACAGCTGCAGCCACGGAGATCTCAAGCCATAGATTCTGGGAGAAGAGCAAATCATTACAACAGTGATGTAAAGAGCACGACAAGGGACCGTTGTATTATATTGGGCTAAAACAGCAGGGTAGTTAGGGGAATAGGTAAGTGCCAATTTGTTACCTAATGCTGAAGGCTGCTGCTATGAGAACACCATGACAGTAAGTTGTGAAGGAGGGACCGCTCCTGCACAGGCTCAGAAGCAGTGCTGTGCTGTGCTATCCACAACAGTATCAGCTGAAATGTACGACCAATTCCCTGAGCAACAGCCCAGTTTAGATTCAATGTCGTTTAATCCGTGAGGCACCCCTGTGAATACTTGCCACATCCACCAAGTGGTTTTACAGTGGAAGGAGGTTCCCTTCAAGCTCACCTGCTCTCCCTTACTGTAACCCAAGTCCATGGGCATAAGGCTAGGTCTACACAGCATAGAACAAAAAACTCAACAGCTGGGTCTCCAAAGATTTTTGGGTGCTTTTCAGTGTTTTTTTTTTTAGGTTTTTGGCGCGTTTTGGGGCAGTTTTTAAAACATGCAAAATTCATAAATCTTGTTTAAGACGCCTGGGCAGTTTTCAGCAGAACCATTCAAAAGCTGCGCCAAAAAGTACGGCCGTTTACATGGCCATCAATATTAAATTTTATTCCCTGCTACAGTGGTTTTTCGAAACATGTTTCAAAAAACAAACAGGAGCAGAAATGAGCTGGACAAAAAAAAAAACAAAAAAAAACAAAAACACAACAAAACCACACCACACGTTCTATGGAGATTAGAAAACGTTTTTACTGTTCAAGTCTATGGGATCTGTTTTCACTAGTTTGTTTTTTTTTATCAACGGTTTCAGAAAAAAACGCTGAAAAAACGACTGAAAACGTGTGCAGTGGAATTATAGCCTAGAGATTACTCCAAGATGTGCCATGTTTAGAGCCAAAGGAATTACCTAAATGGCAGCCTATGAGTTTAACACCGACAGTCGTAATACACTGCAATACAAAATTATTGCAGTGATCAAAGGATCGCAGGGTCAATCACTCTAATTGGACTAATCATATAAGGAACATAACATATACCTAATTGGTATCACCAATCCTATAACCTTATTTATCCTGCACAGTAAAGGCTATAGGTTTTAAATATAAACACCTCTCAAAAAGAGAATTAAAAAGTAATCAAATATATGCACCCCAAAATTTTAGAGTATTAAAAAAAAAAAAATAAATAAACAGCAACATCGATGGCATAAAAACTATGTGGAAATACAAAAATACATTTTGCATGCCCTATATTTAATATTTTAACTGCAGCAAGTCACAGAATAAATGAATGCATTTGACAGGTCATGTACACCACATCGGGAATGCCATAAAACTAAACCCAAAATATATTGGTTGAATTGTTAACTTCCGCCTATGCGGAAGTGAACATTCTCAAGGAATGGCAATGTCTAAGGCCCACTGGAAAAATGCCGAGCGCTAACAAGTGAACTGTAATTTCTTTACTACATGAAACCTCTAAGTGGCCAGCATCACTATTTGTTATTTATTAAGGTCAATTGTGAGCTTGCTTTTGAAAAAAAGTTCCTATAGTTCTCATTTAATTAATCTTGAAAAAAGAAATTCTTAAATGAACCCCTTCAAGAAATAAGTGGCGTAAATTTCATTAGGGGATTTGCCCTCCCCCCCCCCCCATACAATTTGGCATCTGTAGGAAACTTTTATTTATTTATTTTTTTCTTTCTCCCAAATTGATAGATGAACTACCGTCAGGGTAGTATTGATGATTCATCCCTTCAGGAGGACCCTGACTGCCATGACTGTATTGGTCTCCATAATAATCTTCTTGGCCTGAGTATTGTTGTGGTGGACCTACAAAACACAGATCAACACACAGTTCCATCAATTATAAATGGAGATACAGCAAGAATCCGGTGGATGAATTCTGCTTAGCAGTTAGTAATGGTGCCTGCCCTCACAGCATTATGAAGGTAAGCTCTTCATGCGTACATTTATTTTATTTTTATTTTTTAAATACCTGAACCTGAGATCGTAATACCTAGAGCCCATCTATACGGCAAGAATTTATAGCCTGTTTTCAAAACCGTAAAAAAATGGACTGTAAAACCATCCCCATAGACCTCAATAGAAAATCCGAGTTGTAGTCCACATGACTTGATTTACCAAGGTCGGATTTTTCTTCTCTAAAAAAACTTGGATCATGGTCATTCTTATGGCAAAAAAAAGTCAATGTGATCGAATGTGCAAAAAAAAAAAAAAAAAAAAAAAAAAAAAAGAAAGGGGGGAGGGAAGAATAGGAGGGGAGGCCAAAATGCTTTGTCGTTTTTTGCACAGATTTGCGTAAAAAATATATACACATACATATAAATTTTTTTTTTAATTATGCACTGTCTGAGGGGTGGGGAATTGAAAGCCCGGCTCCAAATAACCACCGGAATATAAAATACTGTTCAAATACTCATCGGATTCGGAAGCGGACTAGTATTTTGTCATTTGCTGTGTAGAATTCTCAAGTAATTACAGCAGATGAAGCAGAGTCTAAATGTTTCTGCAGATATGACAGCTGCAATGCTATAACTTGGTATCATAGCTTCAAGTTTGTTCTAGAGGTTGTTAATAAGTTACTACTGCTTTAGAAAAAAAACTTTGAAAATATGGATGTAAGGAGTATTCTGTTCAGGATAACTTTATTAGCTCGGGTGAAAATCCACTGCAAACATCAGCACTCTTGCTGATGTACCCCATTAATCTGAGGTGTACATGGACAGGACATCTCACTTAAATGTGTGGCTGAAAATGCTCAAGTTTTGCCTTACAACAGTTTCTTATCCATACAAGGATCCTTATCCTGGTTGTCCAAACAGAACCACCCCTTTTTTAGTCACAATTTCAGAAAAATGCAGCAAAAACTACCATTTAAAAACACAACATTACTGCATTGTGTGAATCCAGCCTTAAAGCTAGAAGAACGCAAAATCCGTTCCAAAAAAAAAAAAAAAAAAACTAAGGGCATGTTCTAGACTAGAGATTCCGTGAATTCATTGCCTAATGAAGGACTCTACAAACTGCATATGAGAATCATCTCAGAACTACCAACAAGCTCAGAAGGGTCTGACATAAAGCCAAATTCATGTAAGAGTTACATAATCCACATTAATAAGAAACCTGTCTAATTTAGAATACTGTAATCCTAGAAATAAAAGTAATATACATCAGGATTTACCATACAAATAAAGAAAAAAAAAATCTTCTAACTGCAATTTACCGATGTAAATTTAAAGAGACTTATTTACCATGCCAAACGGTCAATCACTTAATCCATATACAGCTACAGTATCCTCCAAAAAAGCCACAAGAGGAATCTGAGGTCTTGCATACTTGCGAGCTGGTGTGAAAAATCACAGTAGTTGTGAAAGCCACATTACGTGTATAGTACACACTACTTTTTTCACCATATCAAGCAATAGCATGCTATTACCACCTCATTAGTGGAGGTTCAACTGTTCTAGCTATATTCTAAGGATCAGTCACTGCAGATTCTATTGCACAGTTCTCCAATGTGCAGGAGAAATGCATTGGAAGAGAGACCTTGGGGAATACACCTTTAAGAAGGACTCTTACTGACATGTTTCCATTTAAGACTCTTTGTAACAAGTGCATGTTCATTTGTACCTTGCTGAGGTGGTCTGTAAGGTGGAATTTGTCTTTGACCTATCATATGATTCCCCTGATTAACCTGGCCCATCATTGCTATAGGTGGCTGCTGTCCTTGATAATGCTGTCCACCAGCTTGAGGCATGTTGTATTGCTGTGTAGGAGGCTGCTGATGCATCATTGGACCTAACAAAAGAGGGAAAAAATACAATATAAGTACACTCCACAAGTTTTTCCACATTCAAAATGTAAAGTATCCCAGACCTGAAAGGGTCATCCTATAACGATGCAAAATGACAGGATTCCTTGCCAAATATAATATAATCAGCAGCACTAGATGAACAAAATATGGGGGCACGCCTCACCATAATTGAATAGTAATCCGGATCCAACCCCCAAAAAATGAAGAAATTCAAGAAGCACTGCCAAACAGGGCGATTCTTCATTCAACCGTGCAACTTGGCAGCTCATGCAAAAAAAAAGCCTTTCCCAAGCAACCCAATCATCTATGACAGACCTTCACAACTGGCACGATGTAGGGGTTAAAAAAAAAACCTACAGGACCATCTCAAACCCGCCCACTTTAGGGTGGAGTTTATAAAAGCCCTGCCCCTTCACAGGCTGCTGTGGACCTCCAGAAATCTTTAGGTGGACCACATGTTGAATTTCTTCATTTTTACAGACTACAAGTCCTCAAGCACTGGATACTCTCAACCATCTTTACTCGTCTGTCAAACATTTAGTTCATGTGTATTGTACTTGGTCTTCCCTTATTAATTACAATATTTACGGGGGTATTCTTGTTTATTTACCTTTGCCTAGCAGAACAGTATTTCATGGGTCTTTTAGTATCTTCAGAATTAGGGGCAGATCTTATCTCCTACTTTTGCACACAAGTTTCCTTAGTTACTGGCCACCTCTCTGCTCTAAGGCTATGTTCACACGGCTTATTTTGGGACGGATTTCGTTCCGTATTTCGTGCCATACTGCGTGAAATACGGCTGGATCCGTCCCAGTCATTACAGTAATCCACAGAACAATGGATTCCGTCTCCTCTCCCCGCTCGCGAAATACGACGAGCGGGGAGAAAGTGACATGCCACCCCCGCAGCACACGCCATAATTGCGGGCGAAATCCGTCCCGCAATTACGGCGTGAATAAGCTGTGTGAACATGGCCTTACAGGCTGGCACTGTGGTGCAGCTACGGATGTCACTTCCTGCTGTGTTTCTCATCTTCAAAGACTGGAGCTTGTTTACATCACTTAAATCCTTTAGAACTCCGTAGCCTTGAGCACTACAGTTTACAAACCTCCTGCACTCATGACACTTTAAGGGCTCATCTACATGGAATGCTTTTACAGTCAAATTTTGAAACTGGTGAATATCTGACTGTCAACCATCCCCATAGAACTCAATAGAAAATCTGAGCTGTAATTTACACGCCTTGGATTTTCTGAGGTAGGATTTCAAGCCGAGAGCTTTGCCAAAAACTTTGAACATATACATTCTTCTGCCGGATTTATGCACAGGAAGTGCGAGTCTGAAGAAGTTTGTGAAACCACTTGGTAACACAGCCCCTTTATACCCTTATGGAATTAGCGGCACTTAAAAAGGATAAAAAAAAAAAAAATTCCAACTAGTGAAATCATAATCTTCATTATAATTACCTTGATTAGGCTGCATAGTCATGCTTGGCCTGGGACCGTAATTGCCCATTGACTGGCCTTGATTTATACCCATCTGATTTTGGACTGGTATACTTTGCGAAGATGGCACAGAGTGATTATAGCCTCCCATAGAACCATGATTGGTAGAAGGCATAGGCAATGAGCTATTTGTTATGTTATGTTGATTGGGTCCTGGTCCTTGCATAGGCATATGGTTGGGTCCTTCAAAAAATAAATCAAAATAGAATTAGAATTTAACAAAAGATTGTGGGATGAAAGTGGAATCCATGAATAAAATGAAGACATTACCCTTTTAGTGTGTCACTATTGCATATTATACTAATAAATTCCACAGCACACTGGGATATTTTTGATTTTAAAGTACGAGTGATTTATATATTTTTTCCATAGGGATTTACATAGACAGGTTATACAATTTTACTTTCCATACAAAAAATGAGCACGACAAGGATATGTAGCCAGAAGAAATGTGATTGCATTTAAGACGTTTCAGTTGCCCCCGCAATCTCTCGGCAAGATCACAAGTGGTGCTGGCATAAAGGCTCCCTATAGCATGGACGGGTATGTATGGCTGGATAGTGTAGGTAACCAAGAAGAAACAAAGTGGGACTGTGAGCAGAAGAGATACTGGAATTAAAGAACAGAGTGGTTGGCGCTGGATGCGGAGGTGAGTGGCGCAGTCCTCTGCGGCCGCAACCAGCGCCAACCGCTCTGTTCTTTAAAGGGAACCTGTCATATAGGTTATGCCCCCCTTGCTGAAGGCAGCACAAGCTAGTGTCAGACCTGCTGTTTGCAGTGCTGTCCCCCTTATTCTGTAAAATGCTGTCGTTTTAGAGCATTTACCCCTCAAATCTTATTCATGAGTAGGTGTTAGTCCCACCCACCAAAGGCTAGCCCCGCCCACTGATAGTCACATGTTTCTACCTATTCAAAGTAATAGGTTTATCAGTTGAGGTGGGCAGAGCTAGCCTCAGGTGGGCAGGGTTTGAAAAAAACCTGACTCTTTGAATGACTCTTCTGGCTGAAAACTGCAGATTTGAGCATTAAATACTCAAACTACAGCATCTTACAGAATAAGCGGCACAGCACTGGAAACAGCAGGTCTGTCACTAGCTTGTGCAGTCCTCAGCCAGGGGGGCATAAACTATGTGACAGGATCTCTTTAATGTGACAGCATCTCACCTGCTCGGTCAAACAACCCGTCTGTAAATCCAGAAATAATTTATATATATATATATTATATATATATAATATATATAAATTATAATAATAATATATTATATATATATATATATATATATATATCACTCATACTTTAAAATATCCGAGTGTGCAGTGGAATTTATTTGCATTATCTGTATCTAGAGCTGTAATACTCTTTTCCACAAGCACCAATCTCTTCCCCAAGTGATGGACATTATATAGGTTACTATTACATATTATTCCATCATAATTAAGCCATATATTAATTCATTGTATTAAAATGCTAAATGTTAGAAACTCTTTCCTACAGAACAGAGCAAATCCAAATCTAAACAACCAGGCTTCTACTATACCCAAGATTCATGCAGTCTATATTCCTTTATTACAAGGCAAACATCAAATTATGACCTGGCAGTGAAAGGGTGACAGAGGCAATAAAACCGTACCTCTGCTCTCATAAAGGGATTTACATTTGCAGAGCCAATGGCCAATCTCGACAAAAAGCTTTTGAGAGCCAGCTGTACTGTGTGGTTTCACAGACTAAATTTAGACAGTTCTGCTCATCACAGCAATGCTGTGTGTCAGCCACATCAAAGCCCAAGGGCAGCCTGATAAACACTGAATACAGGTCACGTAGCTCTGTAGCTAACAAACTCTAAGAGAGCTTGTACTCGGGGGCATTCAAAGCAGTTTTGTCATCAACAATCTAGTATCCCCTGAGCCCTCACGTCGATTGGTTGCTAAGCACCATTGGTGTTAATACCTCTGAGACGGGATTCTTACCAGGCATCTGGCCGTTCCTCTGGTTCTGCATGTGCGGTGCAGGAGGACCCCCACCTACCATTCCATCTGAAGGCATGTTGTGAGAGCGTGGAGGTGGGGGAGGGCCGCTCTGATTCATCCCTCCAGGACCCATAGGCATATTCTGTGTGGGGAGCTAAAGCAGATTTACAAGAGATGAAGACATAAATGATCTGATTTACAATCTGACTCACATCAGGTAGCATAGATGATTAACCGTTTACTGGACGAAGACACAGATGGGACCAAACATTATGGAAACAATGCCTTCATTTATCAAGTCAGATTCAGAGCAAGAGTTTCAGAAATAGTAGATACATATCACGTCATCTGATGTTCTATCACTGATAATGAATAGACCCTAAACCCGGCCATAAACAATGTCAAATATAGTAGAGGACATCTATCCCGTTTCCCCGAAAATAAGACAGCGTCTTATATTAATTTTTGCTCCTAAAGATGTACTACATCTTATTTTCAGGGGGTGTCATATATATCTTAAAGTTTAGAGTCACAAACCATAGGATATGTATGTAAAGGACATTTTATGGCTGCTGCAGTGACTTATCTCAAAGGATGGTAAATGTGACATGCTGGGACCTGTGGAACTAGAAGTTCCAGCATGCCCCATCAGCCATCCTGTGAGATACACGTGTGTCAGTGTCATTGCGCTGTTCTCCCCCCCCCCCCCCCATCACTCTGTTACTTATCGGTCTCCCTCTCTGTAAAGTCTCTCCTCTCCAATCTGTCCTGAATGCAGCAGCCAGGCTTGTCTTTCTTTCCAGCCGCTATACTGATGCCTCTACCCTGTGTCAGTCTAACCCATAAAGCTCTCCACAGTGCTGCACCCCCCTACATTTCCTCTCTCATCTCTGTCTACCACTCTACCCGTGCTCTCCGCTCTGCTGATGATATCAGATTACATGTCTCAGTCATCCGAACCTCCTATGCCTGTCTCAAAGATTTCACACGTGCGGCGCCAATTCTCTGGAACATGCTACCGCGGACAATCAGGCACACTCACAACCCTAACAGTTTTAAGAGGGACCTAAGAACACATCTTCTCAGGCTGGCATATCAAGATCCCTAATTGCTAACCCCCACCTGTTATCACACCTATCTGTCACTCCCAACACTAGGGCACTCACAGGCACTTAGCTATATATAGATGTACTGTCAGGGTGGCAGGGTCACCCAACTTTTATGTAAACCACCTCCTATTTATGCAACATGGCTGGACCATTGTAAACTGAGCACTTCTTAACCCTTTGTCTCACCCATACACCATAATAGATTGTAAGTTCTCACGAGCAGGGCCCTCACACCTTGTGTCTCATTTGTAAGTTCTTTTAATGTGTAATGTCTGTATGTATACCCTCTAAATTGTAAAGTGCTGAGGAATATGTTGGCGCTATACAAATAAAAATTATTATTACTACTACTTCTGTCTACTCTCCTTTGGATGTTTGGGACCTGTGGTGCCATCACAGTCACATGACCTCCCTTCACAGGTCCTTCAACCCTCTAATGATTTCCGCTATGTCTTATTTTCGTGCCTTATATTAGGGAATTCAACAAAATCCCTGCTATGTCTTACTTTCGGGGGTGTCTTATTTTCAGGGAAACACGGTATGAAACGATTTGGTTTAGATCTGCTGACAGCAGAGGGTCTATTGAAACCCAGTTTAATGGTTATAGCATGATAAGCAGCTTCCAGGTGTCTGGCGGCAGCTTATTCCCCTCTTCCAAATGAAACAAAAATGCCTGCCTGGCAATGAAATCAAGACTGATCAGCATCTGCAGTCACAGACAAAGGCTGAATAGGCACTGCTCACTCACTGACCCTTGCAACTATCTTTCCACCAGCCTTGTTCATCATCATCTTGGGGACAAACCTTTATTAAAGGGGCTGTCTCGCTACAAAGATTAGCTTTCCACATGTGGAGGACAATAAATAAAGAGCTTTTCCAAATATATTGCGTTCATTTTTTTAAAAATTATTATTAAAGGGGTTTTGCCCCGAAGCGAGTTCCTTACCTCTTATCTGCTCAGGAAAGAATATAAACAAAGCATGCCGAGTCATGAATGGCTGCAGGGGTAAGCAGAGCGAGAAAGGAGCGTCTGCAATGTTTACTCAAATAATTACATTACAACCAGTGGATTCTCAATACAGCAGACAACCTCATACACTGCACTTTCTCCCCAGCCCCTTGCAAGCTCCTTCATGTTCCCTGTCATCAGATAAGAAGTGCAAACACGGAAGCGTGGCCAGATCAGCGCCTGTCAGTGTCCTGGTCGTGTCTAATGTAAACTGTCAGGGAACTAAGGGGGACTGAGCAATGCTGTAGCTCTCACAGGCTTCACTTTTTGTAATCACATATATTTAGAAAAGTGATTAATACCCATTTTGGAGGATCCCACATCAACATTACATCGTGGCAAAACCGCTTTAAAGAGCTACAAGTGATTTTATGACCTTCTGTGCTCTCTCTGGTTTCCCAAGTGACTGATCTGTATATTTCTCCCCCCCCCCACTGCTGTTTGTTCTGATAGCAGAGAGTGACATCACACAGGTCGCAGCAGCACAGAACTCAGCGAGTCCTTGTTTGTTATCTGATCTTTCAGACAAAAGCCAGTAATTACTGCTGTTTACTTTAACTCAGAAGCTTCCCTGGTCCTGACAGCATGAGATTTATCTAATTAGCAGAGGTCTGAATAAATGAAGCTCATAGGCTAATTACAGACAGCTTGACCAGGAAGTGACAGAGCAAAGCAGCATTATTTCATTCATACATCCTAGGAAACTTTGAGATGAGACAACCCCTTTAAACTAAATGCATCATAAAAGATGGAGCCATTTGTCCAACATTGTACATTTCTAATCTTAGGGGAAAAAAAAAAAAAGGCATCAAATAAGTGGTTGCCTTAAAGGGGATTTCTCACCATATTGATCAGCTTTTAACATGTAGGGAAAGGTAAATGAAGACTACTACCAAATACAATGTTTTAATTCTGCTTAGTTCAAGAGATAAAATCTTCAATGATTAAGAGCTCATGGCAGCTCGAAACGCGTCAGAGCACACTAGACTGCAGGATGCAGATCTTTAATTTTAATAATTTCTAAATGAAGCATGTGATTTTATTTTTCACTAAATTCAAACGGATGCTGGATGAAAAAAAAATAAAATAATAATTTGTGGTCATTGGAATATTCCATGGTCTCTGGAGCCCAAAACACCATCCCTGCACCATCTTTACTCGGCCATTCGAACAGCACCAGAGACGGTAAAGGGAACAACCTCCCATTTTGATTTTTGCATATCTGTATGAAATCTTCATCTCCTGAACAGAGCAAAACAAAGTACACAAGTTTCTCTTGGTTACTGACCACCTCTCCCTCCTCCGTCTCTTATCTGATTGCTTCAGCAGCTGCAGTTCAACCATGGCTGACATTTGACTCCCTGCAGAGTCTTATCTCTAGCCACAGAGTTCGATTACCTAACTCAATGACTGGCTTTCCCCCTTTATAGCTCTGTAGCCTTGTGTACTACATTTCATAATTCTTCTGCAGTTATGTCACTGTAAAAGCAGAACTGATATGTTAATCACTGCTATAGACCCACCCACAGCCTGACCAGGAAGGGAGTCTCTAAAGTGTCCTGTGGCTCTGTGAAACTGCATGGCGAGATAAGCCCTATTAAGTAGTATTCCCATCTCAATAATTATGGAATATTTACAGAGTAGATCAATACCGTCTAAAAAGGTGCAGACCCCAGAGCTGGAACCTGCACCAATGTCAAAAAAACAGGACTCCTCAACCCAGATGAAATTGTTTGCCCAGAGGCCAAGAAGAAAACAGAAGATAAGCGAGACTCCACAGAGCCAGTGCTAGAACGGAGATCATGGGGTTTATTTACTTTTTTTCTTCATTTGACTTGGACAGCAGTAGCCGATTTTAATTTCAAGCAAACTGGACAATCCCTTTAAAGGAATAAAGCTAGACACGGTGGGGGAAGGGGGTGGGAGACACCCACGTCACACTTTTATTTAGGGTGATACCTGTAATCCAGAGAATGTTAGCAGTGCTTGTATAAAATAACCTTAAGAACACAGAATACCTTATGGATTCCAGAAAATCTGGAACATTTTAGAACTGCATTACAACTGTCTAAATGGGGACACATTTAATCACCCATATTTTATGAGGAAGCCCCAACTCAACCACGGGTCTAATTACCCAAACTAATCATACCCTGTTTCCCCGAAAATAAGACAGCGTCTTATATTAATTTTTGCTCCTAAAGATGAACTATGTCTTATTTTCAGGGGAGGTCTTATTTTTTCCACAAATAAATTATAGCATGCTATACTAGTGTATCTATCTATCTCTCTCAAAGTCACAAACCATAGGATATAGGTTTGTAAAGGCCCTTATATGGCACCTGCAATGACTTCTCAAAGGATGGCAAATGTAACATGCTAGGACTAGTAGAACTAGAAGTTCCAGCATGCCCCATCAGCCATCCTGTGAGGTGTGTGTGTGTGCGCGCGTTAGTATCACTGCTCTGTTCTCCCCCCTCTTCCCTCTATTACTTACATGTCTGTCTCCTGTCCTGGGATGTTCGGGACCTGTGGTGACATCAGTCACATGACCTCCCTGCACAGGTCCTTCAACACTCAGGTGCTACAACAATATGTCCCAGGGCCATTGCTCGGGGTGAGCGAGGCTTGGGAACACCCCCCCCCCCCCCTCCTCCCCTCCATTCTCTGTGCCCACCCTTAGGGACAGCCCTGTGTATGGGGAGCTGCAGCAATGATTTCTGCTATGTCTTATTTTCGGGGGGAGGAGGGGGAGTTCTTATTTTGGGAATTCAACAAATCTTGCTAGTCTTATTTTGGGTGTTATTTTGGGGAAGCACGGTACAATACGCTTTCATGATACCGATTAGAGATGGAACTTAAAGGGGTTTTACCATGGAGGCATTTCATGCTTGGTTTCTCCTGCTTCAGCTTTCAGTGTATTCAAAAGAGTGTATAATTTGGTTAAACAGCTTATGTGACCCAGCAGGCTTATCATGCCTTTTCCCACAGTGTGCTCACTCCAGTCAAAGGTCTGTTTATGTAAAGACCTGTGAATAGCTACAATGCAGCTTTGTGGTTGACAGGTCTGCCTTTCCGCACAGAGGTGCTAGGTTCAAATCTCTGCAGAAACCAAACGTGGATTCCCCTTCCACTCCCCCTCCAATGCACACACGATTGGAGGTTTCTTTTTTCCTTTTACTTATTTGCACTGTTTGATTAATTACTAAGGAGCACAGAGGTTAAGAGTAGAATGACAGCACCTGGGGTTAAACACTAGCTCAGCAGTGAGTATGTGTGATTACTAGGCAGGGAATAGAATAGACTGACAATAGCTGCATGAGGGGAGAGGTTATGTCTGAGCATGTGTGGCCAGGAACGATGGACCTCTCGTCACTGGTCGTATCCCCTAGAGACTATGGATCACTAAGGGAGCAGCTATAACGAAAAATGGTAGAGTACGTTTAATAATGTCGAAAATGTTTATTATTTAATTTGCAAGCTTCCCACATCAATTTTACTTTGTGATAAAACCCCTTTAAAGGGGTTGTCTCACTACAAGGATTGCTTTTTATGTTAACGATATTGCAAAGTGACTTGTTTTACAAGATGTGTCCATTAAGGCTATGTTCACACGGCTTAATTGCGGGACGTAATTACGCCCCGCAATTACGCCGTGTAGACGGGGGCGGGAGCGGGGGAGTAAGCAGGGGGCCGGCACTTCGCCGGCTCAGACTATCACTGCTAGCGGCGCGTATACGCCGCTAGAAAGTGACCGGGGAATTATCTCCCCGCCCGGCGATTCGCCCGGGCGGGGAGAGGAACGTAAGCCAAAAGTTCTCTATGAGGAACTGTGATTAACCGTAATGAATGGGCCGTTTTCGGGCCCCTAAATTTGGGGCACTCGGCGCGTAAATTTACGGGCCAAATATGGCCATTTTAAGATATGCGTGTTGTTTAATCATGGCCTAACAGTGTCTTACCTATTCTGAGATATCCCCTCTTGTATGGGCTGCATCAGCTCCTCAGTTCGCTATAGCTACAGACCTGGTGTCTCAGCAGCTCATCACTGCAGGCCAGTAGAAGCCAGTAAACACTGAATTCAAAAATGAAACTGAGAAAACGGGACTGAGGTACGATGAATCAATGTAGTGAGACAACCCCTTTAAGGCTATAAAACAGATGTGGCTGAACTTTGTCCACCTGAATAGGGCCGCACAAAGCACTGACCATCTTAATGAACTGGAACACAGATTACAAACCATATATTCTCATACAGTCAGCGTCAGACCTCACAAATGCTTTTGCTCAAATGGGCACAAATTTACACAGACACTTAAAAATCTTGTAAAAGGTTGCAGCTGTAAAATGTGGGCCAACTGTAGGTCAACACCCATGATTTTGGAATACGATCTCCAACAAGCCGTTAGAATGATGGTTAGGTGTCCACATATTTTTGGCCCTAATGCGTACTTTGCTACCAATTTTCCTGTGCAGATCATTACTATCCACTTCCTTGATTAATGTGCATTTTGATTCTATTATCAGTTTTATCACCTGCCTATCATTACTGGAAGATGCAATCAAGAAAAGCCTAGAAAAGTCTGTTGTAACTCCTGTGCTGCTACACGTGAAGCCCGTTTTCTGCCAGACACATTTTGATGCGGTGTTCCATGTCCCTAATTGCATCAGCAACCATATTGGTTAAACAACATCTCAAAGTCTCCTTTTCTAGGGGTTTCTGAGGTTTAGTAGGTAACAGATACAGACGATATTGCACTTCGATTGGGCCCTACAAAGTTTTTGGAAAACCGCCGACATCAGAATTTTTTTTTTTTTTTTTAAATGGATCTCGTTGTTTCCAGTTTTCATACCATTTTCTGAACAACAAAAAATGTGTATGCCAGCTCAGCGCCTCCCACGTAACACGATGCACGGATCCACCTGGTCAGGGTGTGAAGATCAGAACTAGTCAAAGGATGATCCAGCAGTTCCCAATAGCAGTTAAAAATCCAATTTATTAACCCGGGTTTATTTTGGTGACACGTTCGTTTTTCCCCCCTCGCCTTCTGAAAGCCAAAAACTTTTTTATTTTTCCACCTACATAGACACGAGGGGCTTTTATTTTGCGGGACAAGATGTACTTTCTAATGGTGTTATTCACTATACTATAGAATATATGGGAAACCGCAAAAAAATTCCAAGTTGGACAAAATTTTGAAAAAAAATGTATTTTCGCCATGTTTGCGGGGGTTTTGCTTTTACGTTCAATTTCGGTAAAAATAAAGTGTTATCTGTATTCTACAGGTTGTTACGCATCCGGCAATACCAAACATGTAGGGTTTCCGTTATGTTTTGGTACCGTAAAAAAAACTCCAAACATTTTCTATTTTTGAAATTTGCGCCACTTTGTGCGACCAATTACTTTTTTTGTACTAACACCTACGGACGTCAGTGAGGGGGCATTTTTTGCGGGCTGAAGTGTACTTTTTATCGCTAGCAGTTTGGAATGCTTGCGACTTTTTTGATCATTTTTATTCCATTTTTTGATTGACATAAAATGACCAAAAAACGCAATTTTGGCGTTTGGAATTTTTTTTTCTTCTACGGTGTTCAGCGTTACGGGATAAATGAGGTTATATTTTTATAGATGGACTTTTTCGGGCGCGGGCGATACCAAATATGTGTAACTTTATTTTTTTTAATGATTTTATTTGTAAAATGGGAAAAGGGGGGGATTTGAACTTTTAATACTTTTTTTTTGTCCTTATAAACTTTATTTTTTTTTACTGTCACATTTAGTCCCTCTATGGTGCTTGACCACTAGGGGGCGCGATTGTTAATACAACCTAATGCATTGCATAGGCAATGCATTAAAAGTGTAAAAGAGGGGTTTTCCCCCAAATTCCCTTTTCCCCGGGAGGAAATTGGGGGCAAACCGGCCAGTGTAAGTAGGAGCCTTCCCCAAGGGTTTCCCCCCACCCCCTTTTTGGGTTCTTTCGGATGGGGCGGGGGCATGCTGCGCTGTTGACGATAACCGTAAAAATTCGGTGCGCGGCACCAAATCGCCGTTCATTAAAGACGCCGGGGCGGCCATTTTTTGCAGCGGGGGGACTGAGGGGTTTAAATACCCGGCAGGGGGCGGAGCCCCCCGCCCGCTGTTATTTGCCTGGGGGGTTACGCGTTTCACCCCTAACCCCCGGGCGGCTGTTGCAGGAAAGGGAGGGGGGGGGGGAAAAAACCGGAGCGACCCCCCGCAAACCCCCTTTGAGGGGCCCCTTTGGAACGTACTATATTCCAGGGGTTTAAAAGGGGTTAAAGCTTTTTTAAAAATCCCACAGCATGTAGTCAAGCAGCAAAAAAGATCCATTCAAGTGAGGGTTTTCCCGGGGAAAGCAAATTAAACCCCCCTTTTACTCATAGGGGTTGCTTTATTTGTTTTCCCCCCAAAAAAGCCCAGCTTGAATAATTTTTTTGGTGCTTGTCTACATGCGGCATTTTTAAGAAGCTTTAAAAAATTTGGTTTTTAATGCTTTTGGGGGGAATTTGCGGGATATCCTTTGACTATTTTCTGATCTTCGGGAATAACTCTGAGGGAAAGTCACAAGAAACCGATTCTTCTTTAAAGAAAAAACCGGGTTCACCGGGTTTTTTTTATTAAAAAATTTAAATGATTTTCCCAACAAAGGTTTGTAAAAAAAAGCCTTTTGTTTTAAAGGGAATAAAAGTAAACCCTTTAAAAAATAAAGCTGTTAAAACTTTTTAGTATATGAAAAATGAGCTGCAAAGAGTCAAACTTACGTTTTGCGTCAGGGGAAAGAGTGACAAAATCAGTTACTTTTGGGCATAAACCACTCCCCTTTATTGTAATTATTTGGCCGTAGTATTGAAATCCCGGTGTGTGTAGTGTCTTAATGCATGAGCCCCATTTTACATGTATTCACTGTGGGGGTTGGAATAACGCTCTTTTACTCAAGGGGTTTTGTGGGGGGGTTTATGGGGGAAGAAGGGGATGCCAGGCCATTTATCACTCCCAGTTGACTCTTTTCAGGTATTATTTTTCAACAAAATGGCCCTTTGGCAAGAGTCAGGAAGCTCAGCAGCACTGCCCCCTGCTCTCCCCCCCGGGGTTTCAGATCATATCTAAATTTGCTACCCCAAAGATTTATAGGGTTTGTCAGCAGAAAGTTCCCCAAAGGCTCCCACAAAACCTGCAGGTTTTCCGGGAACAGTGGGAACCTCACTGCAGAGACCAGCACTATTTAGAACAGCAGGGGGGAAAAAACCTGAACTTCAGTGAGGGTGATCTTTTTAAATGTTTATCTCCCTACAGTATATTGTATTACAATTGATATTTTAAATATTGCGGGGGTTGTGTGTGCGTGGGGCGTCTGTATATTGTACAGCATGTTTTTTAGGGTTTTAAATGTCTGTGTATATGTATATTTTTGGTACATATATTTTGTTTTGTATATTTTATATATATATATAGGGTGAAAATATGTCTGTATGTATAATGGGGTATTATTTTACATATTTGTGTTTTACATATATGTATTTGAGTGATTTTTAAAAGGGTGTTTGTGTGTGTATTTATTTTTATTGGTATTTTGTGTGTATATATGTGCTTGTTTTTATGTGGGGAATAAAAACATGTATATACATGTGAAAGTTTTATATATATTTTTGTGTACAAAAGGTATAAAATAAATGTTGTATATTTGAATGTTTTGTGGTGTATAAACTTTGTTTTTAAAATATTTAAACTTTATACACACAATTATATATACAAAAATTTTTGCACCATTAATTCACAAAACCCCCAAATTTCCAAAAAACGGTTATTGTAAACGTAATTGCGGGAGGGGATTTCGCCCCAAAATTTAAAGGGGGCTCCCGTGAAAGGGGGGGGGCGGGACGGGGGGGGCCCGGCAGCTTCCCCGGGGCCCCATGACAGTCTTTAATTCAAGCGCGTAAAACGCCGAAAATTAATTGAGGAACAGAATCCATAGTTCTCTATGAGAACTGTGGATTACCAAAATGGTTGGAGGGATTCCACCCGTATTCCCAGGCAATACGGCTGAAATCTGTCCCAAATAAGACTTTTTGAACGACCCCTAAAAGGAAATAACATGCCCCGTGGGTTGACTTTGAAAACTAAAAAAAGACGGTGATTTATATTTGAAAATAATTTTTTTTTTCCCCGGGTTATTTTTTTTGTACAAATATTTTTTTTTAAACACCCAAAGACAAAAAACATATATATATATAAAAATATTATTTATATTAAAATATATATAAAATGTAATGAAGGCGATTTTTCCTCCTGCCCGACTGCGGATACGGCATTTATTTTATTTTTTATAAAATTCCTCATTTTGTGTTTGATGTTGTAGTTTTACATGTAAAAGGGGGCCCGTTTCAAAACCGGCTTATTTCGCCACGGTTTTGAAGCCTTTAACTGCAACGTCGGATTTGTGCTGCAGTACGGCCCAAAACTGTCGCAGAAAATTACGTAATCCACGGGTTTTTTTTTCCCCTTAGAGAAAATTGGATTCCTTCGCCCTACCCCTCGGCGAATCCCCCGGGGGGGCGGGAGAAAGTCACCCTCCCACATTATCCAGGCGAAATTTACGCCCCGTGGATAATAAAATTCTATGGGGCCGGCGGGCGGGCGCCCCCCCCCTTTTTTCAAGCCGAAATTTGGCGATTGCAATCCGGCTCCCCAATTTAAATGGCTTGAATAACGTGTAAAACACGGTGAAACATTTGGCCTGTTCCTTGTGTATCTTGCTATTTGCTGCTGGGGGAAGGTATACACGGGGCCAGGATACTTCCTACAGCACTTGGCATGGCCTTCACCCACCCCCCTTTTTTCCCCCATTTACCCTTCTTTTGCCGGGCCACACAGTAAATGCTAGAGAATACATTGTCAATCTTTGGCCACGTTTTGCAGTGGGGAATTTAGCCAGAAGACGCATCTAGAGCAAAAAAAAACAAGTTTTACTAAACCCAAAATGATTAATTTTTTTAGGGAAATTTATGTGGCAATATTTATTAAGGTGGTGGTTTATAGGGCCCGGATTGCGTAGTTTTTAGCCAGTGTTTTCGGCCAGCTACTAATTCTTTGAAGGAGGAGAAAAAGGTTACCCCTGCCCCGAGGGGCAATGTAAACTGGGAAAAGCCCTACTTTGAGAGTGGGAGTAAGGGTAAAGTTCACACAGGGGTGTTCAGGTCCGTGTTACATACGCTTTTAGTGCTTTTTTGGGGTCTTTTTGTCGGGACCAAATGGACTCCCAAAAACGCAGCTAAAAAAAATAGAAATGTGAATTTTTAAACCCCCCCGCCCTTTTTTTAAAAACGCGCAGCAAACTTTTTACACAAGTGAAACACTGATTCGAGTCTCATTGCGTCTTTTGGAAATTTTTTCCAAGAATTTTTCATGTCAAATTTTGGTCTGAAAAACGAGCAGGAGCCCTTTAATAAACTATGGGGTGCGATTCTGCTGCCCTCCAACACTTATACACAGCTTATGTTTGGGGACAAAGTTGGATTTTTTGTGAAATTTATTGCCCGCATTGTTTTTGGGCAGATTTTAGAACCCCCAAAACGGTTCCCCCAAAACGGCCAAAAAAGCCATATGAAAATGCCTTTTGGGGGTGGTTTAGACTGCTGCAGTAGATTGGGTGGTTTAGAGTGATGCATAAAATGGAGTGGTGGGGGAAAGTGGTGTAAAAGTGGAGTTTGGGGGACTAGGTTTGGGGGGTATGCAAAAAGTTTCATATCTTAAAAAAAAAATACCCCCTGTGGGGGTGAGGTGTAAAACCCTATTTTTCCCGATGTTAAGGTGGGCTTTTTTTTTTTTTTTTTTTTTTTAGATTGGGAAAATTATGTGATAAATTGGGGGGGTGGGGGACATCTAAACCCCTTTTTTAATGGGAAAACCCTTTATTCAATTTTTATCCCCACTAAAGATATTCAAGAGGAGAAATAAGAAAAGTAGGGGAAAAAGGGTGGGGGGGAAATGAACTACCCGCAAAGAAAATTGGTGGGGGTCTATAGCTGTGGGAAAGGGCCCGCTGCAGTCAATAAAAGAGCTACTTTCCCGTTTATTTAGCCCGTGCTGGGCCCCATGTGCGAGATTTTCAATGAGATTATCAAATCCCAAAAACTGTTTTTAATAAGTGGGCCCGGGGGATGAATGCCAAACCAGCCGATTACATGAGTCAAGGGCTAAAAAAATATGCCCAGATTCCCAGACTGAAAAAGGTCTTCAGGGAAGGGAACAACACACCTTTTAAAAAAAATAAAGGCCCGCTTTTGGCTATGTTTAGCTACACAGGACACCACAGTGTAATTGGTTTATATGTGAAAAACCTGGGGACAGGTTTCCCCCTTTTAAAAAACTTCCCCCACCCTGAAAACTTTGGGTGTCAATCCCGTACACCTCCCTCTTGAAAGAGTGAAGAGAGAAGTGGTACTGGGATATACACCCAGACGTTGCAAACGGAGGTTAAAAAACTACGGGGTGTTTTTGGGGCCTACCCGGGATCTACTTAGAAACCCCATTGCCCCATGGTTTCCTTCACATTGATTTGTCCTAGCGAGAGTTATGACAGTATTCAAGGCCTCTTTCGAACAAATTTTCCTGAACTTTTTATATAAGATATTAATGTCCAAACACATTCTTTTTAACTGAACCCAATGGACCTTATATATAAAAACAGTCTAGCAGTAAGGGCATGTTCACAATCCCCGGTTTTTTGGCGAGGGTTTTTGGGAAACGTTTCCTCGCCCCCAAAAACCCCGTCCAAAAACCTCGCCTGAAACATGCTTCTTTAGACGAGGTTTTTGACAAGGCTTTGATCAGGTTTTCACCCATACAAATGAATAGCCAGGACAAAAACACGCCAAAACCGCGCTAAAAACCGCACTGAAAACCGCGCTTCAAGAATTGACATGGCATTTCTTTTTCATTGCTTCCAAAGAAGCGTGTAAAAACCTCATCGTGTGTGAACTACAATGAGGATTTACATAGGAATCAATGAAATGACGAGGTTTTGGACGAGGAAACGCTCCGAAAACCTCGTCCAAAATCGCCGTGTGAACATGGCCTAAGATTGGTTGCTATTGGCAACAAAGACAACCAGCACTATGTGAAATGAAAGCGGGCAGCAAAGTCTTCTTACTGGACAGTTTTCATCCATAAGGCCCTATGTCACAAAAAAAGATAAAAACCTACTTGAGTTTTCCATAGATACATAGCAAACAGTCAGTCCTGCTTCTAAGATTCCCAGGAACCAGAAAAACAAAAGCAATTGCTTATTTAAAACAAGCAACTCATTTTTGCTGTGAAAAACATGCTTGGGAGAAACGAGTGTTTGTAATGTTTCACTAGGCATTTTTTACATTCATTTTCTATATTTGATGTATCTTTTGGTCCTTTTATGCTGCTTTTTTCATACGTTTTATTCAATACAGGGAACTTCATTGCACATCGATCATGGTCCTGCACTTCTGTATCAAACAGAGCGCAAAGTAGTGCTGCTATGTGCCGGACGTGCATTTATTCCCACTTAAAGAGAACCTGTCACATAGTTTTTGCCCCCCCTGGCTGAGGACAGAACAAGGTAGTGTCAGACCTGCTGTTTCCAGCGCTGTGTCCCTTTTATTCTGTAAGTGCTGCAGTTTCGTGAAATTTTAATGCTCAAAAATCTGCAGTTTTCAGCCAAAGGGGTCATTCGGGGGAGTCCTTCCAGAGTGTCAGTTTTTTTCAAACCCTCCCCCACCTGAGGCTAGCCCCCCCCCTCAACTGACAAACCATTAATTTGAATTGGTAGAAACATGTGAATAACTGTCAGTGGGCGGAGCTAGCCTTTAGTGGGTGGAGCTAACACCTGCTCATGAATAAGATTTAAGGGTTAAATGCTCTAAAACTGCTGCATCTTACAGAATAAGTGGCACAGTGCTGGGAACAGCAGGCCTGACACTAGCTTGTGCTTCCCTCAGCAAGGGGGTCACAACCTATGTGACAGGTTCCCTTTAAGTTAATAGGACCCTAATGCCTTTGTTCTTTTTCTGACACAAACAAACAAAAAAAAAAAAAAAGGGAGGAATTTTACAGGTCAAAAACCACACAAGAAGGCATTGTGTGAACCCAACCTCAAAGTGAATGTCCACTGTAAAAACAAATTGTTTCTATGTCAGCTAGATGGATAATTCAACTCAAAGCAAAAAGTGGACCAAGCAGCTTCTGTTATCTCAAAGCACCCTTGAAAGGGGTTTTCTCACTACAAAGAACATATCTGCAATGATGGGGACAGCAAAAATAAGCACTTTTGCAATCTGTTTGTATTACCTAAAGCATTTAGTATTGCACCTATTAGCTAGTCTGCTAGTATCTAAAGTTAAATCTTAAGCCTGAGGTTGGGCCACGCCCTCTGTGCTGCGATTATCTGTCCTGCACTCTTCCCTCTGAACTGTGTGAAAACAAAACTGAAACTGGCGTTCTGTGCTTGTTGTGTCCGTAATGAAGGCTACCTGAGCGCTCTATGCTCCTCTCTCAGTGATAGCTCTATGTGAAGGGTATGGGAAATTACAGAATCTCTAGCTACTAGATTCTCTCCACCCCACCCCTCAATATAACACAGCTTTATACATTTTGCTCCTCCTCTACCTCCTGCCTGATAACAGAGCGTGGAGCAGAGTGCATTTCTCACATTTGTTTAATCATTTCAGGCTGTATGTATAACTGTTTACACCAATAAAGGCGTTCTGGTTACAAAGAGCTTGTGGAGGGAGGTTACAGCTCTCCAGGCATGACAACGGACCATTGCAGGAGGTCTGCAGAGCTGTGACATCCTCATTTTCCCACTGCTCCCACAGAATGAGGACTGTGGGGGGAGGGGGGGTTGATGGTGTCACCACTCGTTACTGAAGGAAGACACGCCTAGCAGGAGGAGAGACAGAGGCCTGCGAAAGCATGTACCAAGAAAAACCCCTTTAAGTCAAGACGCTCTCAAGTCAAGGTATCACTGTAAATAGATTTTAAATGACATTTTAGGGTGCAAGTGCACGTTTTTTTTTTTAGAGTAGTCAAAACAACAACAACTTACTGCTGGTAATAAAGGTTGCATATTCTGATTGGAGTCCGCTATGGTTGCCAAGTAAACCAGATTTGTGTGCAACATCTGTTGATACCTGTTAACACAAAAATAATGTTTTTTAAACACCTTGCACCCATATTAATGAATTGACATACACAGTGGCACGCAAAACGCCACGCTATGAAATTAAGTGTTTGCAAGCCTGTAATTTCAAAGCGTAAATACCACACCCCACATCACAATACCCTAAGGCTATGTCCACACTGCACAGAAAACTACGTGGTATCTTCGGCGCATTTCTTTCGTTATGTTTTAAAAGCGCCGAAGATACTGATCGTGTCCTGCGGCCCTATAAGACGGCAATAGGAAAGAACTAGCTGCAGTCTTCACAGCTCGTCTTTTCTCTGCCCGTCTTTCGGCAGGCGGCATTAAACATACATGTTGTATAATACGCCAAAGAAGAAAGGGAAAGAACCAATAATTGAGGCTTCTCGTTTTCGTTGCCCTCTTCCCATACAATACTATTTGCTTGGGCGACGCACAGGAAAAACAGAAGCAACCGCTGACAAAGCGGCGGCCCAGCATCAAGAAGAAATGTGGCCACTTTCGAGGATGTTTTTGTCCGATGCAGTGTGGACATAGGCCTAAAAAGAAAAGACTTGTTTGAACAACAACAAAAAGGAAACATACACACACCCCCCTGATCAGTACATTTCAATAGCACTAAATAACACGCAAAAGTACTTAAGGCCTAAAACAGTCTTGTTAACATTCAAGCATTATTCCCACCTTCCACTTATAAATTAAACTTTTCGCAATACTTTCAGGGAGGAAAACAAGAAAAAACGCCTTCTCTAGGTCAGTCCAATTGCAGCAAGACTAAATATATGTAGCTTGTCTTCTTACTTTTGCACAAGGACAAAGCTATTCTTGAAATGTGTCGTAAATACGTCCGGATTTCCTATTGATAGCCATTCCAAGCTACTTGTTCCTTAAATTTAGGCTCAGTCGGTGATGTGATTTGCAGACGTACAGTACGTCTGAAAATACGTCCAGAACTAAGCCCATGGGAACATAGAAATTCCTGCTTGGAGAACCACAGGTCCCATCCAGACCTGTGCTGGCTCTTGCTGACAAACCAAAATAGAATACAATGTGAATGAAAGAACAAATCCATATGAATTTATTTAGTACATGACCAGAATGAACATCTGTACAACATCTGCATTGGCTTATTGAAGTTAAATTACAGTAAGTTTCACAGACAGTGCATTACATTTTTAGGGGATATTTTTTAATTTCAATGATAATAGATAGATAATAGTTAGATAGATAGATAAAGTGGACAACGGGGCAAAGAGTAGTTGCCTGTCTCTTCCACTATGGTGGAGTTTGTCCCGGTAGGACGTGCCCACCAAGAGCTGGCTCTTGTGGGGGGAGCCAATGTTATCTGTCAGCAATACTAGGTTTGCTGACAAGCTGTATGTAGCATGGCTAATTGTCCACCATTATGATTTGGCTTCGCCCGGAACAGCTGCAGATGGGTGGGTGGCTGCTCCCCCGTCCCCGCGTCCCAAAAAGAATCCCCCCCCCTTTCCCAGATTCCATGACGGGTTTTGGGCCAGTCCCTGGCATGGCTATAAAAAGCCTGGCTCATCCAGGGAATCGGGGGTGGGGTGTGGTTGGCTCCCGTATGGAGAAGCAGCGGAGCTTTGTGAAGGATGCTCTAACCCCCAGTGCTTGAGGAAGCCGGTACCGAGTGGAGGCTGTGAACAAGTGTTGGGCACCGGTGGCGGACTGGTAGTCCTGACCGCAGGTTAGATGAGGGACTCATAAACGTGAACAGATGGCTAAGAAGACGGCCTAGGTGTTTTTATTTGTATTTTGGATGTTGTGTTTCTGTATACTGGACCTCAATAAAGCAGTGGTTAGGGCTAGTGATTAAACGGAAGACCTGTGTCGTGTGCCATTCTGCTTACCAACGCGCACCCCGCAGAGCTGAAAACCTCCCTTGAGACTGTCCAAGAAGTGCGGCTGGACGAGTGCGAGTCTCCACAATATATATTTATTATTATCTGCAAATAAAAAAAATATCCCGTACAAAATGTATCGGCAAAAGTCTGAAAATTTACACTAATTTTACAATCACTAAGCCCAATGCAGATGTGCACAGAGGTTGGACAGATGTTTTCAGTACACATTTTTCCATAACAACTTTCTGATGATATTGGGGATTCATGAAGTTTTACTTCAATTCAAGTATATACAACAAAATGGCGTGTGCTAGTGGACCTGTTGACGCTCCAAGCAGATTTTCTTCTGCTAAATATTATTCTTCTGTCAAATCATTTAATTGTAGTAGTGTACTGCTGTAATGCAAACTCGTGAGCGCATTACAAGAATACCAGCGCTCCACTAAGACTTCTCCCGCTCAGATAGACCACATTCACTAGGTCCCTGCGCCTGTCGAGATGGCGAGCGTTCCAATGCGCCGCACTTTGCCACCGCGCGATCATCGCATGCCTCGGAGTTGTTCGAATTTACCGCGTCCTGCCCCAGAACGGCCCACCAGCCGCCCCTTCATGATTAGGCGCAGACGAAAGAGGCGAGGGTTGTGCCTAAACATCGCATCCCCTGCGTCCGACCAGGGCATTTCGACACTGTGAGCGCAGTTTTTTGCCCGAGAAACAGGCGAAACTCCGATCAAACATGTCCCATAGTTCCTGATTGCTGAAAACCAGTGTCCAAGAACATAACATTTTTATACTTTCATTAGCCGTGTTTTATGAGCGTTTCACATTTGCAGCAAGACTTTTTTAAATTTTTTGGGGAAGCAGATTGGGAGGAAGACAATCAGCAATTTTCAGCTTTTTTTTTTTTTTTTTGCCATTCACGATGTGGTACACATAATGTACTTATATCAGATCATATTGTTACAGATGCAAAGATAGTAAAACTTGCTTGGTTCTTCGATTCCTCTGCCACCCCACTCCCCCATAGGATTGTTGCCTCACCAGGCTACTTGAACATGCTACTGTTGAATGGTTCATATAATGCACAGCACCACATCCTCTGCCTCCCCCCCCACTCCGCCGACAGAGAAAGCGTCCTTCCAATGAAACCAGGTGCCATTGTCAATATTGAATGTGTTCTCTAAGGTTATGCCAATCTCGTCCATAAGGAGCCCAGATAACAGACAACCAAACCCTGCTTTATGGGATGTCCACACCAGCTTATCTTGGTCCCGCCATAAAAAGGTGCATGGATCAAAGTAAGGCCCTGAAGTGACCACCATAGAGGGTTAAATTAAATTTGCAAACACTTTGTTTACCATGTAAAAATTAGGTATCAAGACATTTTGCAAGAATATTCTTTAAGTTAAAGCCCTTTCCTCCTTGTTACAGGTCGGCTTGTGGCTAGCTAAAACCTGACTATGTCACAGAATGAGGAGGATGGGAGGGAACCAGTGCACACTCACTCGGCTATATTGGGAACTTCCATAGAGATTAATGACGAGGAAAGCCGCAAACACTGCTCTTCTCAGTCTTGTACAAGAAAGTGGCTTTTTTGGGGGACACTCCTTTTAAGAGAAGCAGCAAAATCTCTACAGGTTTGTGGTGCAAGTTACTTTATTGACAATACCTGTCAAACTATAAAACAGCTAATCTGCTTTGCCTTAGATAATACAGAAACCTTAGCTTAAAAAAAAAAAAAAGCAAGCTTGTATTTATTATTATTGTCATTTATTTTGGAGCGCCCTTGATTACAGGGCGCTGTACATTTCAGGCGGGTACATAAATAACATTGGTCAAACAGTACAAAAAGTGACATAATGACTACAACTGGTAGCAGAGGAGAGAGGTCCGTGCCCTGAGGCGTCCATCCTTACATGGAAAGGGAGGCGAGACAAAGGTGAGGGGCAGACATTTTGCTGGGCGGAGATGCAACAACGGTTAATGTTGGTTATAGGCAATCCTGAAGAAGTAGTTTTTCAGATTACGTTAGAAGCGGTGAGAGGGGGAAGTCTGGGGTGTTGGGGCAGTGAGTTCCAAAGTTGGGGGAAGCACGAAGAATTTGGAAAACGGTTAAGTGAGGGGGGAATAAGAGGAGAGCAAGGAGAAGGCCCGTGGGGAGCGGAGGAATTTAAGATTAAGGCAGAGAAAAAAAAGGGGATTATGGAGACCCTTTTAGGCAAATTGCAGCTTAACGGATTCTTGGCAAGGGTTCCATGGGGGGTTTTAAAAGGGGGAGAGGCAGGGGAGAGCGGGGAGAGGGGGAACGACGGGCACAGAGTTAAAGGGAGGTTTGGAGGGAGCGAGGGTGCACTGGAGGCCCACAAGAAGTTTTTTTGCAGAGTCGAGGCGGAGAGACGAGGCATGGACAAGCTTTTTTGTGCTTCAGATTAAAAAATGAGCATTGGGAAATATTTTTAGGGGGGAGGTGACAGGCAAGGTGCGGTTTGGAGGCGGTTTGAAGGACAGATTGGAGTAAAAGATTATCCCAAGGCGGGGGGACCCTTGGGGTGCTGGGAAGGAGAGCCACTAACAGTGATAAGAGCAGGTGGAGGATGGGACGGTGGGAAGATAAAAAATTCAGTTTTCTCCAGTTTATTTTTAGGAGACGGGGGGAGAAGAAGGAGAAAGGACAAAAGACAGTCAGGGATCCGGGAAGAAAGAGGGACATCTGGGCGGGAGAGTAGATTTTGGGTTCATCAGCATACAGGTGTATTAAAGCCTTTGGAAGCTAAAGCTGACCCAACCAAAGTGTAATAGAAAAGAGTAGGGGGCCCAGGACTGCCCCCCGGGGACACCAACAGAGAGGGGGCAAGGGGGAGGAGGGGGGTCGTGAGTGAGAAACCTAAAGTCCATCAGGAGGTACGAGGAGATCCGGGGAAGCCCCAAAGCCGTGGCCGAGGGGGGGAAGGATGTGAGGAGAAGTGAATGGCGACATGTCAAAGGCAGAGGAAAGGTCAAGAACACAGAGTAGTGGCTAGGCTTTGGCAATTCTAGGTCTTGGGGACTTTTTGTTTGGGCGGTTTTATAGAGTGTGGGGGGCGGGAACCCGATTTGGGGCGGGTCAAGGAGAAAATTGGTGGGGAGATGGGAGGGCAGTTGAAGAGGACGGTCCAAAAGGGGTTTTAGAGGGAGTGGAACAGTGAATGGGGGGGATAGTTTTGGGCAGGAGGAGGGTCAAGACTTGCAGCAAGCACATGGATTCTGCGAGTCCCGATCAGATGAATGGCATAGTTAAAGAAACTCCCCAAAAAATGATAAAGAAAAACAAGACACAGACCTGAATTTTTCCACGTGGGGGGTTTGGTTTTATAATAACATTGTGATTTTAGTTTATCATAGAAACCAGAATATATGACCAGATCTGCTGCACTGCGGGGTCCATCTGGTTCTACCAAGGTGTTGGCCATTTTGGCAGAAAATAGTGCTGTCACAGGCAAACTTCCACAAATATGACAACGGGAACTAAAAGGAACCTTGGCTAGTCTACACGGGCACGGAAAAAAAACTCCCAAAAGCGGCCGTTTTTTTTCCGAGCGGGACTGGGGTTTTTGTCGCGCTTTAACAAAAACCGTATCGCTTCTCGTTTTTTTCCGAATGGGAAAAAAACGGCAAAAAATGAGAAGTGGGGGCTTTTATCAACATGTTTTATAAAATGCCGCCCCGAAAGAGGGACAGAAAAAAAGAGTTTGCAGACTGCAACTCGTCTTTCCATTGCCACCTAGGGGGCCGCAGGAACTCGCTCCTCGGCGTTTTTTAAAAACTAAAAGCGCCGAAGATACGATTGTATTTCTGTGCAGTGTGGACATAGCCTTCAATCCAATGTTCACTACCCTATATAAGACCAGGGTATGATAGTAGGCGAAAAACCAGAGATCTGTGATATATAGGTTTTGACGCAGAATTTAAAGCAGAGAAAATGTTAACCCCTTTCCGCCGCAGCCAGTTTTGACCTTCCTGACAGAACCCTATTTTTTTTATATCTGTTTTGTGAGCTCCGGTTGTGGGCACAGAGTGAATGACAGTTTGGTCTATGAACCAGGGCTGTGGAGTCGGAGTCGTGGAGACATAAAATGGACCGACTCCCAAAATATATAATAAGTTGGTCCAGTTAGTTCGATGCAGTGCAAAGAGCAAGAGGAATTGGGTCCAGCCAGTGCCACTACTCCCATATCTTCAGTCTTATCACATGAGGAGTGTAAGTGATGACATGGAGCAGGCAAAGCGCTGCCCCCAGGGGAAAAGATTGCAGGAACATTTGTGGAGTCTGAATTTGTTCTGAGAAATAGTATTGCCTCCATCAGATCCTGCATACATGACCTCAACAACTGATCCTTTATTTCCAGGATAAAAACGGCCTCCCCTATACTAACTTGGGTTGGGGGCAAAGCGGTGACCACAGGGGCAACATCTCTAACAATGTCAGGGTATAAAGGAATTGCCTCAGCCACAGTCAGCTTTGATGAATGGTTGATCTTCTACTTCTTTGAAAACAGGTAAAAAATTTTGCTGAAATCTGTTTCCCCATTGGAGGGGAATTTTTTCCCCTGGGGCAGCACTTTGCCTGCTCCATGTCATCAATTACACTCATGTGATGAGGCTGAAGATATGGGAGCAGTCGCACTGGCCGGACCCAATTACTCTTGCTCTTTGCACTGCATCGAACTAACTGGATAAACTAATTATATATTTTGGGAGTCGGACCCTTTTATGACGACTGACTCCTGCAAAATAGGCACAGACTCCACGACTCCGACTCCACAGCCCTGGACAGAGAAAAAGCTGTTAATTACTGTATGTAGGCAGGGTAAGTAAGACTTCCAGTGTCTGTTAGGCTAGGTCTACACAGCAAATGTCAAAATGCCGTCCAAAAACAGACAGCATTTTGACATTTACTGGACCACGGAGGAATATACATGTTGCATATTCCGCCGGAATTTTAAAACAACAGTAAAAAATTTGTGCCGTGTAAACTACAGCACGGGTTTCTTATTGCTGTCTATACCGCACAGGTTTTCCATCAGGTTCAGTATTTTGGATCCACCGAAAATCCGATGAAAAACCTGTGCTGTGTAGGCCTAGCCTTAGGGGGCCCTGTCAGATTTACTCTGCTTCTCTTGCTCCATTAGAGTCTTATTTCAGTAAGGGTAGAATAAACAGAATGACAGGTTCCCTTTAAATAAAGCAAAATAGATTATTGATCAGGACCCAGGTTTACTTGTACCACAAATGAAATAGATCAAATGGACAGGAGCCGTCCTTAAGGAATAAATATTATAAAAGGTGATACACACCATGGCTCAAATAGAAAGAAAAAAATTATCTAGCTACTTACTGTGAACATTCAGAGTTCTTTAATTTGTTTTGATATTCCATGATACACTGAATCAGATGATTATTCTCATCCAACATCTGCAAAACAAACATTAACATTAAATAAAAACCAACTGGAGACCTGCACATGGATACGAGGGGAAAGAATTCACAAAGACAACACTTTCTGCAAAAGCACTCAAGTGTTTACCTCCCCCACCAACAAGATTTAAACATACTCTATATAGATAGAATATAGTGCCATCTTTCTTAAAATCACTACAAAAATTAGGTTTCAACATGCAGGGACAGCTAATTGAAGACTTTTTCTAAATACATTGTGTTTTTTTTTTTTTTTTGCAATGTTGAGGAGAGAAGAGAGTTTACCTGCTCGGAGTGCACACAAGTCTGAGAGCAGGGAGTGATGTCACCACAGGTTGGACTGCAAGCAGCTTGACAATTGAGTGTGTTAGGGTATGTTCACACGCCATATTGCAGCGCATATAGTACGCGCCGCAATACAACAGGTGTTTTGGAAGCACGTGCTGATTAGTGCATAATTGTGGGGAGGGGAGCCGGTTGCCGGCCCCATAGAAATTCATTGTCAGTGGAGCATAATTGGCGCTAACAATTGACATGTCAATTCTCCTCCCGCTCGTACAATACGATCGTATTGTACGAGCGGTGGGACGAAGCGTCTTCCAGTTTTCTATGAGAGCTATGAATTACCGTAATTGAGGTGCACATTTTGACACGTATAAAGAATATGCGTGCAATTACGCGCACAAATAAGCCGTGTGAACAGACCCTCTCTCTAATAACCAATTATCTCTAATTACTTGTTATTTCAGAGCTAACAGAGAAGATCGCCTTCTCGCACGTCAGAGCAATTAGAAGAGCTATGAACACGGGGCCAATATGCTAATTGCTGCTATAGAACTACCCACAACCTGACCAGGAAGAGACAGGATGCATGAATGTAAAACGGCTTGTGACTCTGAAACAGTATGGCAAGACAATCCCTTTAAGATAAAGTTCACATTTGTACTAAAGATACACAAAACTGTGTTCTCTACAGATCAACAACAAATTCTACAGCGCTTTTCAATATAGTCAAAATCAGACACTAAACTAAAAGAGGACCTGTGGCCATTTCGGACATGCCCATTTTAGTACATACAGTCATGGCCAAAAGTTTTACGAATGATACAAATGTTAATTTTTACAAAGTCTACTGCATCAGGTTTTCTAATGGCAATTTGCATATACTCCAGAATGTTATAAAGAGTGATCAGCTTAACAGCAATTAATTGCAAAGTCAATAGTTGCCTAGAAAATTCACTTTTTTTCCCCCAAAACACATCTCCACTTCATTGCAGGCCTGCCTTAAAAGGACCAGCTAACATCGTTTCAGTGATTGCTCCATTAACACAGGTGTGGGTGTTGATGAGGACAGGGCTGGAGATCAATCTGTCATGATTGAGTAAGAATCACACCACTGGACACTTTAAAAGGAGGCTGGTGCTTGCATCATTGTTTCTCTTCTGTTAACCATGGTTATCTCTAAAGAAACACGTGCAGTCATCATTGCACAAAACTGGCCTAACAGGGAAGAGTTTCGCAGCTAGAAAGATTGCACCTCAGTCAACAATCTATCGCATCATCAAGGAATTCAAGGAGAGAGGTTCCAATGTTGCCAAAAAGGCTACAGGGCGCCCAAGAAAGACCAGCAAGCGCCAGGAACCGTCTCTTAAAGTGTTTCAGCTTCGGAATCGGGCTACCAGCAGTGCAGAGCTTGCTCAGGAATGGCAGCAGGCAGGTGTGAGTGCATCTGCACGCACTGTGAGGTGGAGACTCGTGGAGCAAGGCCTTGTGCCAAGGAGGGCAGCAAAGAAGCCACTTCTCTCCAAAAAAAAACATCAGGGACAGACTGCTATTCTGCCAAAGGTACAGGGAGTGGACTGCTGAGGGACTGGGGTAAAGTCATTTTCTCAGATGAATCCCCTTTCCGAATGTTTGGAACATCTGGAAAACAGCTTGTTCGGAAGACAGGTACGTACCACCAGTCTTGGCTCATGCCAACTGTAAAGCATCCAGAAACCATTCATGTGTGAGGTTGCTTCTCAACCAAGGGAATCTGCTCTCTAACAGTCCTTGCCTAAAAACACATCCATGAATAAAGAATGGTACCAGAATGTCCTCCAAGAGCAACTTCTCCCAACCTCAAGAGCAGTTTCGTGATCAACAATGCCTTTTCCAGCATGATGGAGCACCTTGCCATAAAGCAAAAGTGATAACTAAATGGCTCAGGGAACAAAACAGAGATTTTGGGTCCATGGCCTGGAAACTCCCCAAATCTTAATCCCATTGAGAACTTGTGGTCAATCATCAAGAGACGGGTGGACAAACAAAAACCAACAAATTGTGACAAAATGCAACCATTGATTGTGCAAGCATGGACTGCTATCAGTCAGGATTTAGTCCAGAAGTTGATTGAGAGCATGCCAGGGAGAATTGCAGAGGTCCTGAAGAAGAAGGGTCAACACTGCAAATATTGACTTGCTGCATTAACTCATTCGTACGATAAAAGCTTTTGTTAATCATAATATGATTGCACTTGTATTTCTGTATGTGATAAAAACATCTGACAAACACACAAAAACCAGAGGGCAACAGATCATGTGAAAATATTTGTGTCAGTCTCAACTTTTGGCCATGACTGTACTATTGTTAAAAGTTTATAGCTAGGCCTAACATGACTATTCTTTCCCTTCTTAATTCTATTCTCCCTGTTGCTTTAAGAGGCTTTTAGACAAACTCAACTGTAGTGTAGCATTCAATTTCTTTAGAGCTAGGTACGATATAACATGCGCTGTTTTGAGATAAGTACAGATGTTTAATTATAATCGTGAAAACAGAGCTAGCATAATCTTCATAACGTTTGGGCACCTAAGAGGTTTTTCTCTACTTTGACACACAGCGGGTTTATGCATTTTGTTTGAAGCTTGGACACTCTCCAGTAAGAGATAATAATAATCTTTATTTATATAGCGCCATCATATTCCGCAGCACTTTACAATTTAGAGGGTGTACATACAGACATTACACATTAAAAGAACTTACAAATGAGACACGAGGTATGAGGACCCTGCTCGCGAGAGCTTACAATCTATTATGGTGTATGGGTGAGACAAAGGGTTAAGAAGTGCTCAGTTTACAATGGTCCAGCCATGTTACATAAATAGGAGGTGGTTTACATAAAAATTGGGTGACCCTGCCACCCTGACAGTACATCTATATACAGATAAGTGCCTGTGAGTGCCCTAGTTTAGGGAGTGACAAATGTGTGTGATAGCAGTTAGGGATCTTGGTGGGCCAGGCTAAGAAGAGGTTTTCTCAGGGCCCTCTTAAAACTATGAGAGTTGTGAATGTGCCTGATCGCCCGCGGTAGCATGTTCCAGAGAATTGGCGCCGCACGTGTGAAATCTTGGAGACGGGCATGGGAGGTTCGGATGATTGAGGAATGTAATCTGATATCATCAGCAGAGCGGAGAGCACGGGTAGGGTGGTAGACAGAGATGAGGGAGGAGATGTAGGGAGGAGCAACACTGTGGAGAGCTTTATGGGTGAGAGTGATGAGTTTATGTTGTATTCTGTACTGGATGGGCAACCAGTGCAGTGACTGACACAGGGTAGAGGCATCAGTATAGCGGCCTCTAAAGAAAGACAATCCTGGCTGATGCATTCAGGACAGATTGAAGAGGGGAGAGTTTGAAGAGAGGGAGACCGATAAGCAGGGAGTTGCAGTAGTCAAGACGAGAGTGAATAAGAGCAACAATGAGAGTTTGAGTTGTTTCCACAGTGAGAAAAGTACGGATTTTGGAGATGTTCTTGAGGTGCAGATGACAGGAGCGGGCAAGAGATTGGATATAAGGGGTGAAAGACAGATTAGAATCTAGTATTACCCCAAGACAGCAGGCCTGTTGCTTAGGTGTTATGGTGGTGCCACACACAGAGAGATAGCAGGGTAGGGTTGGTTAGAAGATGGTGGAAAGACAAGAAGTTTGGTTTTAGTGAGGTTTAGTTTCAGATGGAGAGAGGACATGATGTCAGAGACCGCGGACAAACAGTCACTGGTGTTTTATAGCAGGGCAGGAGGAGGTGTATAATTGGGTGTCATCAGCATAGAGATGGTACTGGAAGCCAAATCTGCTGATGGTTTGTCCAATGAGGGATGTGTAGAGTGAAAAAAGGAGAGGCGCAAGAACGGATCCCTGAGGAACTCCGACAGCAAGAGGAAGAGGAGAGAAGGCAGAACCTGCAAATGAGACACTGAAGGAGCGGTCAGAGAGGTAGGAAGAGAACCAAGAGAGAGCAGTGTCCTGGAGGCCAATGGTGCTGAGGAGAAGGTGGTGATCCACGGTGTCAAATGCTGCAGAGAGATCCAGGAGAAGCAGCAACGAGTATTTGCCCTGTGATTTGGCAGTGAGGAGATCATTAGAGACTTCAACTAGAGCAGTTTCTGTAGAGTGCAGGGTGCGGAAACCGGATTGTAGAGGATCGAGAAGAGAATTATCAGAGAGAGAGCGGATCAGGCGAGAGTAGACCAAGCGTTCCAGGAGTTTAGAGATGAAGGGCAGGTTAGAGACTGGTCGGTAGTTGGCAGCGCAGGATGGGTCCAGAGAGGGCTTTTTAAGTAAAGGGGTTATGATGGCATGTTTAAAAGAGGATGGAAAGATCCCAGTAGAGAGAGAAAGGTTAAAGATTGCGGTAAGGTGAGAGATGATAGCTGAAGAGATAGACTGGACAAGGTGGGATGGAATGGGGTCACTAGAGCAGGTGGAACAGACGAGAGAAGCCTGGACACTTCTTCTGTCGTTGGGTCAAGGGCTGAGAGCAGACTAGAGGACGTGCCTGAGGGGATGGGATGGGGGTTTCTTGAGGATTGAGATGAGATGTTTTGCTGGATACTGTCTATTTTGTCTTTGAAGTGAGTGGCCAGGTCTTCAGCACAGAGGTCAGTGACTGGGGCCTGAGCTTTTGTGGGCTGGCAGTGAAAGGGATGGAGATGAAGTAGTCAAACAGTCTCTACAGACGCACAACCTGAAGAACAGCGCTGCAGAAAGCGAGTATGAGGCGTGTGCCATGGCAGTGGGCATCTGACTTTGTTGGAGCGGTGTCTGAGTGGTGTCAATATGTCCAGGGTGGTAGAGAGAGTTTCATTGTACTGCTTGACAGCCAGGTCAGGACAGGAGTTGGAGGAGATTGGGGGCAGTGAGGACTGTATGGTGTCTATGAGTTACTGAGTGTTCATGGAGCGAATGTTTCTGGATGGGTGAGGGGCAGGTTAGTCCAGAGAAGGCTGAGAATTGGTTATGGTGAAGGAGATAAGGTTGTGATCAGAGAGAGCATACAGAGAATAAGTGAGATTAGAAATTGATGAGTGACTGCAGAAAACCAGATCAAGAGCATGTCCATCCTTGTGGGTGGGAGAATCTGTAAATTGCAAGAGGCCAAAGGATGATGTCAGCGAAAGAAACCGAGAGGCAGAAGGAGACATAGGGTTGTCAATGGGGATGTTGAAATCACCCATGATGAGTGTGGGTATTTCAGTGGAGAGGAAGTGAGGGAGCCAGGCTGCAAAATGATCCAGAAACTGGCGGGGTGAGCCGGGTGGTCTGTACACAACAGCGATTCGGAGGGAAAATGGCCAATAGAGTCTGAAGGTGTGGACCTCCAAGGAGGGGAAAGTGAGGGAGGGTGCAGGAGGAATGACCTGGTAAGTGCAGTGTGGAGAAAGGAGTATGCCAACTCCTCCACCCAGCCTGTTCTCAGGTCTGGGGATGTGGGTGAAGTGTAGGCCGCCATAGGTGAGAGCGGCAAGGGAAACTGTCAGATGGCTGGAGCCATGTTTCGTTGAGAGCTAGGAGCTTAAGGGAGTTAGAGAGGAACAGGTCATGAACAGCAGTGAGTTTGTTACCAACAGATCGGGCATTCCACAGAGCACATGTAAAAGTGGCAGGAAAAGACATACAATGAACAGCGAGCAGGTTAGCAGGGTTTCTATGGAGGGATGAGCAGTAAAGGAGGGTGGGTCAGGGTTCGGAGAGATGTCCCATGCAATAAGAAGCAGGAGAAAGAAAAGTGACAGCAGATGGTTTAGTGTTGTGTATGAGCGGCGTTTGTGCAACATTATGGAGGCTGGTGGTTTGGGGTAGTTTAAAAAGGAAAATAGTGTGTGGGATGTATACATAGGTGAGGGGAGGAGAGAGGCGCTGATGTGTATAGCATTATCAGGGGGCGACACTGGGTTGTAGGAAAGGAGGCAGATGGCTACAAGGTAGATAGCAATAGTGAGCATAGTTGATAAGGTGTATGTTATAAGAGACCAGTTACTCACATAACAGGCGATCCTTCAAGCTCCCTTAAGCTCACTTCTGTCTCATTTCTGTACTATTTCTGATGATCATGTATTACTTTCAAATATTTACTTCCAAATATGCACGACAAATATGCCTCAGAGACCTAAGTTTCCTGATATGAACATTCAAGTACACCAATAATTACCCACATACAAATATTTAGATAAGTTACTGTATTTCCATAGGTTACGACGGGTATGTCATTTAACCATTTTAGATCAGGTAACAATTGGTCTATAAAATACAGGCCTGAGAGCTTTTGAATCTCAACCTGTGACTCATCATTCCTCTCCCACGGTAGCCAGCTGGCAGACGCCCAAAGATGTGACCCTTCTTTGAGTAGTAACTACAGTAACTTTGTATTCTAATACCATTATCCCCCAAAAAAAATAATAGGAGACCTTTTCTCAAATCTCTATGTGGTGTGGTTCCCCTGCATTGCCTCCTAGGAATTCATTACCAAATCTGTTAGTGGTGTGTAACCACTTGTTCCTGCAGTCTAAGTCTGTAGTAAAATGGTAACATCAGGCTGTTTATCACCTTACGATACAATAATCAAGCTATTTAGGTAGAACAGACACTGACAAGCAAAAGGGTAACAAGGTTTTGTTCTTTTGAACACTTGTGGGTAGAGCTGAAGAAAAAGCTGTATTCGTATCCAAGTCCAGTCTGCACCAACATTGGGAATGTGTAGAAGAGATCTGGAATCAGATTTTAGTTAAGACATGCTTGAATCTGATCCAGAGCCCAGAAGGATTCAGGCAGTATTAAAAACCAAAAGGTGGATTTCCCAAATACTAACAAAATAATAGAAATTAACATTTAGATTTTTAGTAGCAAAACAGTAACAATGCAGTTACAGGAAAGAATCTGCAGAACTAAGCAGATGGTAAATACTTGCAAGTCAAATTTATTTCTAAGATGTAAGATGACGGTATATAAAATTACAGTAGCCTCATGTACAAAGCTGTAGTGGATGGTGAGATATGGAGCCTGAAAGTCACAAATTCAAAACATTGTTACCATTTTGCTTGTCAGTGTAAAATATATTTATTGGATATGACTTTAGAACACAAAAAAAATGTAAATATGCAAAACCCTGCAGGAACATTCGTGGAGTCTCTGAATTTGTTCTGAGAAATCATATTGCCTCCATCAGATTCTGCATACATGACCGCACATCTGATCTCATTATTTCCAGGCTAGAGAACGGCCTCTCTACACTAACTTGGGTTGGCGGCAAAGCGGTGACCACAGGGGCAACATCTCTAATGTCAGGGTGTAAAGGTATAGCCTCAGCCACAGTCAGTTTTGATGAATGGTTGAACTCTTCTACTTCTTTGAAAGCAGGTGAAAAATGTTGCTGAAATCTGTTTGTCATGGGAGCGGAATCTTTTCCCCCGGGGCAGAGCGTTGCCTGCTCCATGTCATCAATTACACTCCTCATGTAATGAGGCTGAAGATATGGGAGCAGTAGCACTGGCCGGACCCAATTCCTCTTGCTCTTTGCATCGAACTAACTGGACCAACTTATGTCTTTTGGGAGTCGGTCCCTTTTATGACGACTCTGACTCCTGCAAAATAGGCACCGACAGCCCTAGATGTGACCCTTCTTGGAGTAGTAACTATAGTAACTTTGTATTCTAAGGCTATGTTCATACGGCTTATTTGCGGGGTGTAATTACGCCCCGCAATTACGCCGTGTGGACGGGGGCGGGAGTGAAGGCGGGAGCGGGGGGCCGGCACCTCGCCGGCCCATAGACGATCATTACTAGCGGCGCGTATACGCCGCTAGTATATGGCCTGTCACTTATCTCCCCCCGCACCGGTTTCGCCGAGCAGGGAGAGGAGACTTAGTCCATAGTTCTCTATGAGAACTGTGGATTACCGTAATGACTGTGACGTATTCCATCCGTAATTCGCGCAGTACGGACTGAATTACGTCCCATTTTAAGCCGTGTGAACATAGCCTAATACGATTATCCCCAAAAAAATAATCTGGGACCTTCTCTCAAATCTCTATGTAGTGTGGTTCCCCTGCATTGCCTTCTAGGAATTCATTACCAAATCTGTTAGTGGAGTGTTACCACTTGTTCCTGCAGTCTAAGGGCTGTTTACATGACACAGGACAAATTTGTCCTGTTTTTGTGCCGTGCACACGGCCGCCGGGGACGGCTTTTCTCCGGTTTGCAGAGATAGGCCCTCCCCCTTCACATAGGCATGTTCATATTCCGTCTGAAAACTGGATGGAAGAATGAACATGTTCAATGTTTTTTGGACCACCGGCGGTCTGAAAAACCGCTGAGTGGAAAATCCATGCAGTGGGGACCGGTGCGCGGATGTTCCATTAAGGTCCTTGTAAAAGTTTTTCAGCTGGTTTTCAAGACTGAGATCCGGCTGAAAAACCATGCCGTGGGGACATGGCCTAACATCGTCCAATTAGTTCCAACAGACAGAGCAGGAAAACGCCACTTGACAAATTGGGAACGGTAAACACCCATCTGACAGATTCAGTAATACATTTCTAGGAGAAATAAAACAGATTTATGAAGATGCTCCAGAACTCTTATTTTACAGAGAAGTATTTACTATAACATACATGTCAGAGGTCACAGGTCCTCTAATGATTCAAACAAAAGGTGCACTGGCTCTACTCACAAGACCTGAGAGACTGGGAAAGATACAAAAGATAAGTGGGCAGCCAGTATAAATGTATGTACAGATTGGAAATGCAAGAAGCGGGAGGGATGAAGTTCAGTGGAGAGGGTGGTAAAAAAGGGAGACTGCTTAAAGAAGGTGGCAACCCTGCCTAAAACCGGAGGGAATTAGGAAACAACTTGATTGTTCAAGGTGCTCCATTCCAGAGAACTTGTGCAGCACGAGAAGAGTCTTAGGCTAGAGAGTGGATGGTTCGAATTATAAAGGAAGTTATTCACAGACCATTACCAGAACATAAACCTGGGAGGGGGTGGTAGTCAGAAATGAGAACAAAGTTAAAAATGTATTCCATTGTGAACAAGCAACCAATAGAGTGACTGGCACAGGCTAGAGGCATCAAATTGATGAGGCTGGCTGCTGCTCATCTTATACTGATCCTAAATTACCTATATTAGTACAGAGCAGAGCAGTCACTCCCAGCATGCCTTGTTCGTATAATACCAGCATAAATCCACAGGATAGGTTAGAAGTGTCTGATACATGCTCGTCCCACTTAGCTTGAAAACACTGCCAATTGTTCTTGCCGCGGCTCAATCAAATAGACAGGTGGCCAGACGTTCAGTATGCATTCACACAACATTTTTACCATTCAGCATAGGTATACATTAAAGGGGTTGTCTCATCTCAAAGTTTCATAGGATGCATGAATGAAATAATGCTGCTTGGCTCTGTCACTTCCTGGTCAAGCTGTGTGTAATTAGCATATGAGCTCCTGTATTAAGTCTTCTCTGTTTATTAGTCTAGATTAGATAAATTACCTTCTACCAGGACAAGAGAAGCTGCTGAGCTAAAGTAAACAGTAATTACTGTCTTTTGTCTGAAAGATCAGATAACACACAAGCTCTCACTGCTCGCCAGGACCTGTGTGATGACATCACTCCCTGCTATCAGATAGAACAAACAGCAGGGGAGAAGGAGTACACAGGTCGGTCACTTGGGAAACTAGAAAGCCCTCAGAAGGTGATAAAATCATTTGTAGCTCGTTAACAAAAAAAAAAAAAAAAGAAGATGAACAAAGCAATGTATTTGGAAAACGTCTTCATTTACTGTTCCCTACAGTTTGAAAGCTATTCTTCGTAGTGAGACAACCCCCTTAAATGCATGCAAACATAAGTAATTAAGTTTGTATACGTCCCTAGCGCAAACATTTTTTTTGCGGGGCACATCGTAGACTACACTTATGAGCCAAAAACAGTATTCAAAAAAAGCTTTTTGACTTCACATGCGATTTGTTACAGCCCTAACCATGCAAAATGCAGCCCCACAGTCTCAGGGGGCTCGTTCTCCATATAGAAACAGGTCCCACCTCATTTGCTTGTACAAGTTCGGTCAGCCAAGTCCGACGCTAAATAAGTGTGCAGGGTAGACTTTCTAGCATTTAAAAGCTTCAGGTCGCCTTTAAAGGGGTTGTCTCACTACAAGTATTGCTTTTTATGTTAAAGATCTTGCAGAAACAAGTCACTTTGCAATATATGTCCATTAACAGTGTCCTACCTATTCTGAGATATCCCCTCTTGTATGGGCTACATCAGCTCCTCAGGTCGCTATAGCTATAGACCTGTTTGATCTATCCTGATAGGCTGCCAGCACTGGATGCTATAGCTACAGACCTGGCTTCTACTGCAGCCTAGTGGAAGCCAGTAAACACGCCCCTGAATTCAAAGGCCATGTTCACACGGCTTAAAATGGGCCGTATTTCGGTCCGTAATTACGCGCCGAAGTGCGCAAATTACGGGCTGAAAACGGCCCATTCATTACGGTAATTTATGGATTACGTCTCCTCTCTCTGCTCGGCGAATACGCCGAAGGGGGAGATAATTGACATGTCATTTTCTAGCGCCGTATACGCGCCGCTAGCAATGATTGTCTATGGGTCGGCGAGGTGCCGGCCCCCCGCTCCCGCCCCCACGACGTAACTGCGGGCCGTTATTATGTCCCGCAGTTACGCCGTGTGAACATAGCCAAAGTGAAAACAAGAAAACAGGACTGCGGTAAGATGACTCAATGTAGTGAGACAACCCCTTTAAGGTTTGTGCGACAGAGGAAAGCTCTCCTCAGTGGTTACACAACACATCCTTAGATTTACACTGCAGCGACCCTTGGACATTGCATGTAGCCATGGCTTGATGAAAAACGAGCTACACAATTGAGATGGTGGCTGCACGTAATATTGTATATCCTCTAAGGTAGGATTGTTTGTCACACTGGGTTTCTGAACATGGACCTGAAGAAGGGTTGTTTTCATTAACCTACCCCTCCAAAAGTCTATTGTCTTCCATTTTAAAGCCAAGGTCCAACAGTGCAGAAACCACAGGCACCAGTGGCCCTACAAGATTGATGGAGGAACCGTGACATCGACAGCAATCCTGTACAGCCACTGCTGGCACATGGCTTCTGCAGGACACCTGCCTCATTGTAGCAGTAAAGGGAACCTGTCACATAGAACATGCTATCTGAACTGCATGTAGTATGTTGTAGAGCAGGAGCTGAGCAGACTGATGTTAGGCTATGTTCATACGATGCACTGCGGCACATACAGCACGCGCCGCAGTACATCGTGTGTTTCGTGTCAATTCTTTCAAAGACGGACCCGCGCTGCTCTACAGAAACATGCAGCGGCGATCCCTCATGTGAACGCCGCTGTGTGTTCCTCATAGCCCGCAGTGATAACTTCACTGCTAATTGTTTAGATCCGTCTCTGGGTCCATCCTGTCAGTCCCAGAGACGGATCTAAAAAGCGTAGATAGCACGGCGTGAAAACGCCGTGTGAACAAGCCCTAATTAAAAATTGAAAGCAGTGCACACGACACCCATTTTCCACACTGAAAACTGTGACATGTCAATTCATGAGGTGAATTCAGTGCTGAATCCTCACACAGCAGATGAGTGGCATCCTCTCCCTTCCACTGCTCACACAGAATGATGTTGTCACAACTCTTCAGTGTTAAAACTTAAAAAAAAAAAAAGGTACGTGTTTTACCAGCTCCTGTGGCCGACCTCCTCAGGAGAGCCGGTGAAACGCGTAGTTTTTTTAAATACGTTTTTACGGTGCCAATAAACTGAAAAATCCAACCCACAGAATAACTTCCAGTGTCCGTTTCTAAAATTCTTTAGTGCACTTGTTCTAGTAAAAGATATGTTCACCGCACACCAATAAGTATTTGCAAGATTATTTATTAGTGTAAATCGGGGCAGTAACATTAACGCACCAAACTCAAAAGCATTGCTGAACAGATGTTTTGCAAAAGGTAATTTTTTGGGTAATTTTTTTAGAAAAAGAAAAGATGTCATAGTGAAAGTTTCGGCCAGTAGCCTTTATCGAGAGACATATGGAATTGGAAAGACAATCTAAATGATAGAAACATGACGGAACCTTGAGCAAAATGAAGGAAATAGATGATGGGGAGGTAAAGCTGGGGTAGGGAAAGTAAAGAAGGGGATAAGGTATGGAGGGGATGGGGTAAAGAATAAAAAGATGGTAGAATAACATAACACTGGAGGAGCATAGTAGGAGTAGTGAACATGACATACCACATGGAGTCACTGAGGAAGATGGATATATAAGAGATAAGGTATATCTGTGTAAATGAGCTAAGGAACAAATAGATGAAAATGTGTAAGATGATGAAGGCAGATATAAGGAGGTAGTGAAGAAAATAGGATAAGAGGATTACCATATACCGTATATACTTGAGTATAAGCCGAGTTTTTCAGCCCAAAAAATGAGCTGAAAAACTCTACCTCGGCTAATACTCGAGTCACTGTCGGCACTCGGGCGCTGCGATGGCCCGGGCGCCGACAGCGACGCTTCATTTATATGCGACTCCTCAGGGAGCGCATATAACTGAAGGCCGAGTGAGCGCACAGTGTCCTGGCGCTGCGCTGGCCCGGGCACTGTCCGCGATCCCTTCACCTATATGCGACTCCTCCGGAGCGCACACAGGTGAAGAGATACCACTGCGGAGCAGAGAGCGAGCGCTCCCTGCTCCGCAGTGGTCTACGGGCGGCCGCAAGCAGACTCGCGGCCGCCCGCAGTTTCCGGCACAGGCAGCGTGTGTCATCACGCTGCGTGCGCAGCCTGATGACGTCACCCGCCTGTGCCGAGAAGATGCAGGAATCGCGGGGAGGCCGCGAGCAGCGAGGAGGCGGACGCGAGGGGAGACGGAGCAGCGGGGAGCCAGGTCAGTGATTGTTTTTGATTTTTTTAAACTGCCTACAGCCGGCCCTATACCTGCCTACAGCCGGCCCTATACCTGCCTATTACCTGCCTATGGGGCCATATACCTGCCTATGGGGCCAAATACCTGCCTATGGGGCCAAATACCTGCGTATGGGGCCAAATACCTGCCTATAACTGCTTATGGGGGACATATAACTGCCTATTACATGCCTATGGGGCCATATACGTGCCATTTGGGACATATACCTGCCTATAGGGCCATATATCCACCTATAATTGCCTATGGGGGGACATTAAACTGCCTATGTAATTTTATTGGTATCCATTTTTATTTTTAAAATTTACCAGTAGCCGCTGCATTTTCTACCCTAGGCTTATACTCGAGTCAATAAGTTTTCCCGTTTTTTGGGGCAAAAGTAGGTGCCTCGGCTTATACTCGGGTCGGCTTATACTCGAGTATATACGGTACATGTAGGGAGCGTCCCCCAAGGAATGAGCCGCTGTTGGCTTGAAGAAATGGGCCTGGATAAGGCTGAGGATAAAACATGTAAGAGGTAAATAGGAGAGTTAAAAAAAATGGGCAATATAAGGTAGAGGAGCACAGGTACATACCGTGGTTAAGAGGAAATGCGGCGGGACGTCCGGATATACCCGGCGCGTATGTGCGTAACAAGCCACGCATGAGCACAGCGCCAGAGGAGTCAAAAAAGGGACAGGGAAAAGTAACTAAGTGAGCGTGCGCCGAAAACAGCACAGGCGCAGTAAAGACAAATCGGGACTTAGAAAAAAGAATCGACAGGAGGAATATATGGAAGAGAATAGAGATAAAGAGTGGGAAATGTGTAATAAGGAGGACTAAGATAAAGGGGAAGGATAAGTGATGTCGGATTAAAAAAAGGGGGGGTGAGGGAGGAAAGGCTAGGTAAGTAGAAATAGAGTCATGAATAAAAGAACGTGGAGGATGTAAATAAGAAATGAAGTATGGGAGAGAAAGCAAAAAACATAAGTAGTATATGAGGGACATACAAAGAGGACAGATACAACAGAAGGATTACCGTAGTGAAGAGGGAATGAGCACCTGTAGTGCACTTATTCAACATACATCTGAGCGCTGACTGGTCAAAAATTCTGGATTATCCCCTGGATTTTCTGGGTACTCTGATCTTCCAGTGGCAGGATCTGTGTGCGAGGATCCCGTCATAATGGAGAAGGGGCGGCTTGATGTGACCTGACTGAGCTATTTGTGTGTATTGCACAACACCTATACATCTATTCATTCTATACTGTGAAGATGGTAAAACACTAGGTCCGCTTGCCTTTTTGTCTTTCAGTACAATACATTATACTCACATTGTATATAGCAGCTAAAAATCTCTGAAATCACAATCAAATCCACATCCGTCTACTGCTCATAAAAATAGATGGAAAAACCTACAGTATTCCTATGAAATAGGAGCTTATTTCACTGCAAAAAAATAAGTCTTAGGGTATGTTCACACGGGTAAATTTCGGCGCGCATGTCGGGTCATATTTGCGCTCTAATACAAGTGAGCTGCGCGCAGAAATTACGGTAATCCATAGTTCTCACATTCACATTGTACACCTGGGGAGATAAGTGACATGCCGCTTACGCGCCGCGAGTAATGACAGTCTATGGGGCTGGCGGCCCAACCTGCGTTGCGGGAGTACGCGGCCTTCAGCGCGACTGCCAAACACCCGGCGTAACTGCGGGGCGTACAGTACGCCCCGCTATTACGCCGTGTGAACATAGCCTTAGCCCACGTCCATACACTGGACTGAAAAGTACGGACATTGTTTCCTCTGTAGAAATTAGAGTCGACACCTTGGATTTCTGCTGAGGATCAGGGCTGTGGAGTCGGCAAGCCGAAACCCCGACTCCGATTCTTCAATTTCCAAAACCTCCGACTCCCTCATACACGCCGCATGTTTCAGTGATAACTTTATTGTAGTAAAATGGTAACATCCGGCTGTTTATCACCTTATGATACAATAATCAAGCTATTTAGGTAGAACAGACACTTACAAGCAAAAGGGTAACAATGTTTTGATCTTTTGAACACTTGTGGCTAGAGTTGAAGAAAAAGCTCCAATCTGCACCAACATTGGGAATGTGTAGAAGAGACCTGGGATCAGATTTTGGTCAAGATATGCTTGAATCTGATTCAGAGCCCAGAAGGATTCAGGCAGAGCTGAAAACCAAAGGCACACTTCCCAAATACTAACAAAATAATAGAAATTAAAGGGGTTGTCTCACTACATTGATTCATCTTACCTCAGTCCTGTTTTCTTGGTTTCGTTTTGAATTCAGGGGCATGTTTACTGGCTTCCACTAGGCTGCAGTATAAGTAAGGTCTGTAGCTATAGCAACCAGTGCTGGCAGCCTATCAGGAGAGATCAAACAGGTCTGTAGCTATAGTGACCCGAGGAGCTGATGCAGCTCATACAAGAAGGGATATCTAGGAATAGGTAGGACACTGTTAATGGACACATATTGCAAAGTGACTTTTTTTTACAAGATTTTTTATTTTTTTTTTAAACAATGATTTTTATTGAGAAGAAAAGATATCATCCTTTACAAACAATCACATCGCAATATATAGATAAAACTTCAATATGTAACATATAAATGCTCTGTTAACACTTAAACTTCTCCATTTAATTATAATAACATCCATAAAAGATAATCCGAGCCAAACTTAAATAATCCCTATAAAGCCCCTCCCCTACCACCCACCTTACAAGATCTTTAACATAAAAAGTCATCCTTATAGTGAGACAACCCCTTTAACACTGATTTTTAGGAGCAAAACTGTAACTAAGCAGATGCTAAATACTTGCAAGTCAAATTTATGTATAAGATATGTAAGATGACTGTATATAAAATTACAGTAGCCTCATGTACACAGCTGTAGTGGATGGAGAGATATGGAGCCTGAAAGTCACAAGTTCAAAAAATTGTTACCCTTTTGCTTGTCAGTGTAAAATATATTTATTGGATATGACTTTAGGACACAAAAAAATTGTAAATCTGCAAAACACTGCAGGAACATTTGTGGAGTCTCTGTATTTGTTAAGAGAAATAGTATTGCCTCCATCAGTTTCCTAGCATACATGACCTCACATCTGATCTCATTATTTCCAGGCTAGTGAACGGCCTCTCACTGGGGTTGGGCGCAAAGCGGTGACCACAGGGGCAACATCTCTAAACAATGTCAGGGTATAAAGGAATTGCCTCAGCCACAGTCAGTTTTGATGAATGGTTAAACTCTTCTACTTCTTTGAAAACAGGTGATAAATTTTGCTGAAATCTCTTTGCCATGGGAGCAGAATCTTTCCCCTGGGGCAGCGCTTTGCCTGCTCCATGACATCAATTACACTCCTCATGTGATGAGGCTGAAGATATGGGAGCAGTAGTACTGGCCGGACCCAATGCCTCTTGCTCTTTGCATCGAACTAACTGGACCAACTTCTTATATATTTTGTGAGTCGGTCCATTTTATGACGACGACGACTCCTGCAAAATAGCCACCGACTCCGACTCCCCAACCCTGCGGAGGATTTTCACATACAGAAGCTTTTTTGCCCGATTTGGATGCAGGTTCGCTCCATTGCAATACAGCTGCCCAGCGTCCTCAGAGTGGGATGATCATACAAAAGAATGAATATATTTTGGGACACACACACACACACCATAGATTTTAACTCCATGGTGTGGAAAATCTGCGTTGTAGTTCACTGTGTTTACTACAGCATGGACTGGCCATTCCAGTGAACAGCTGCCGGTCTGCATGAAGATTATGACGAGAAAGACTGTGCGGAAACTGCATTGAAATCTCTGTTCAAACCTGTGTGTGAACGAACCCCTGGCTTTCACACGGCTGAATTTTAGCGCTAATAATCGTGCCAGGATGCACAGGTTTTGCATGTGGATTTGATGCAGATTTCAAAGGCAGGTTTTAAAGGGGTTGTCTCGCTACAAGGATTGTTTTTTATGTTAAAGATCTTTCAAACAAGTCACTTTTCAATATATGTCCATTAACAGTGTTGGTCGCTATAGCTACAGACCTAGTGTCTCCTCAGCAGCCAGTAGAAGCCAGTAAAAACACCTCTGAATTAAAAAATGAAACCGAGAAAACAGGACTGAAGTAAGTTGAATCGATGACTATACATCCCCTTTAACCCATGTGAATGACCCCTGAGGGAACGTGCACACCAGGGCTGTGGAGTCGGGGCTCCGGCTTGCCGACTCCCCAGCCCTGGTGCACACGACAACGTTGAAATCCTCGGCAGAATCTAGCACGGAAAATTGCGTTGGATGAAGCGCTTTACAATGAGTATTTCATGTGGATTTCAGGTTCTGTTTTTCCCCACTGAGTTTGTATCTCTCTGGGGACTTGGACGCGGATCCAAGATAGAAATGTTTGGGACACGTTCTTTGACGTGGAATACAGCGGACTACTTAACAAGGTTTTGAAATCCAGCCTCAGAAAAAACCAGTCGGGTGGCCCGCAGCCAGATTTTTCCCTTGGGGCCTACGGGGAAAGGCACAGAGTCGGGTTTTTAGTTTTTAAAAGGAACCTGTAAAATAAATTATTAAACCCCCCTTTCTTTAGGGGAGCCCCCAAAACTAAGTGACTGACAATTTCTGTTTCCAGCCCCTGTTCCCTTTTTCTGTTAAAATGCAGCATTTTAGACGTAATGCTCAAATCTGCAAATTTTCAACCAAAAAGTTTAGTCATGGAGAGTTTTTTTTTTTCAAAACCCCACCCACCTGAGGGTAAAAAACCCCCCCATCTAACTCTTAACCAAAATTTTTTTTTAAAAAGGGAAAAAATTTTGGAAATGAAGATAGGGGGGGCTAGCCTTTGGTGGGCGGGGGGGTAAAAACCTGTTTTTGAATAAAAATTTGAGCATTTTTTGCTTTAAAACTACCCAAATTCTTAGGGGAATTTTTCACACGAAGGGACCCGCAGCGTTGTTTTTCGGGGCTGCCAAAAAACCCCCGTTTCCCCCGGGCGAGGGGGGGCCCAAAAGGGCCCTCCTTACTGGCGGCGCGTTTTTCCCCCGCAAGTAATTGACATTTTCACTTATTTTCCCTCCGGGGTACAAAAACGATCGGGATTGGGGCAGCAGGGGGAGGGAAGGGGTAAACCATAAATTCTCTTTTTGAGGGTTTTGGGGTACCCTTTAAATTTCCCGGGGCGCAAACTCGGGCCCCTATTCAGGCCAAAAAGGGGGAGAAATGTTCAAAAAATTACCCCATTTGAGATACCTTGGGGTTGGGGTTGGCTTTTTTTCGGGGGTTTGGCACCTTTGCCGGCCCCTAGACTATAATTCCAAAGAGCGGGGCTAACCCGCTGGGTGAAGGGACATTCCTTATTTTTTTTCCCCCCCCCGGGGCGGAAATTTGGCCCAACAGGGAGAGGAGGCGTAAAAATCCATAGGGTTCTATGAGAAATGTGCATTTCCGAATGACCCGAGAAAGTTTCCCCCCGTAAAGGCGGGGCCCCTAAAGGCCGTTTAATTACGGACTTTAAAATTAATCCCTTTTAAATAAGTGTTTAAATTGGGGCCCTTTCAGAATAAGGGGCCCCGGCTGGGAAAAGCCCTGTTTTTAAAACTAGCTTGGGGCGGGCTCAGCAAGGGGGGACGGTTCCCTTTAAAAAAAGGGAAATTCCCTTTTAAAATTTAAAAATATATGAACGGGCTCTAAAATGGACACTCCCATTAGAAACAAGTATTTTTGTGGTCATTAATAATCTCGGAAAACAAGTTTTCAGCAGATTTTTTTTTAAAATTTAAAAAGGCCCCTCAATTAAAGGGGTTTGGCCCCTTAAAGTTAAAAAAAACTCGAAAAAAAAACCAAATCACTTTGCAAAAATTTGTTCCATTAACAAATTTTCCATCCCCCATTGGGAAATCCCCTCTTGTAGGGTGCAAACAGCTCCTCGGTCGCCTTACTACCCCTGTTGGGGCCAGGGGATTGGCTGCCCAGCGTGTTGCTATTGCTAAACCCACTTTTACGGAGCCTAGTGGGGAAACCGTAAAACACGCCCCTAATTTTAAAATTTAAAACCAGGGGAAAAAGGGCCCAAGGTTAAAAATGAATCGTTTTAGTGAAAAAACCCCTTTTAAAAAGTAAAAATAAACCTCTTTTTTAGCGGGGGATTGTTAAAAGATCAAACTCCGAAAAGGGGAGGAAAGGGTGATAATTTTTTGGGGGAACGCTTTTTCTTGATTTACAAATTTTATTTTAATAACAAATGCTTTTATTGTTTTTCGGGGGAGAAAGGGAAAAGATACAGATTAAAAAATTTAAAACCAATAAATTTAAGGGATAATTGGGGGTTTAGGTTTCCTGGGGGTGGGGGGTTTGGGAAAAAAAAAAAGATTCAACTTTTTTCCCAAATTTTCCCGGTCCCACAGAAAGAACACCCTCACGGGCCTTTGGGTTGGGGCCCGGGAAAGGGAATACATGCAGGCCTTTTCCCTGGGTTAGTGTGAGATCACAGATGGAAAGCCAAAGGGGAAAAAAACGGGTATCCGTACATACAAAATCCCATTTAGGAAAGAAAAAAAAACCCTAGGTTTTTCGATTCGGGTTTAAAAAAATCTTGGGGTGGGTGGGCCCTTTTAAAAGGGGCGGCCCGCTGCAGAGTTTACCCAAGGGGAAAAACCCCAAAGGGGAAAAGGGCCCCAAACATTTTTCCCTCTGGTTGGAACCGGGGGGCCCCTACCAGAAGCTGAAGCCCGTATGGGCCCTAAATAGTACCAAAACCAAATAACCGGCCCTTTTCCCTTTTTTGGTTTCTTCTGGATGGGGGGCCCGGGGGGAAACCCCGCCCTTTCCCCCCTGCCGGAGCTGCAAAAGGCCACCGACATTGGGCGTGGGGGAGGGGTCACACAAAAACACAGGCTGTGAGGAAAGGAGGGGAAGTTAAAAAACCCCGGAAACCGGGGGCCTGACTGAGAGGGTTTTAAAGGCCCGGGAAAAAAACACCCTCCCCCGCGCGGAAACACTAAACCCCACTTGGGGTTAAAAAAATGGGGGACTACGCAGGGGGATTTTTACAACAAACCAGAGGGGTGACCAATTTGGAGACCGGGAAACACGCTTTTTTCCAATAAAAAATGATGTTTTTTTATCAAAAAGATAAATTTTCCCAATTCTTTTAAAAGGGTTTAAATGTGAAATCGGGCCGACTACCAAAACTTTACCAAAGGAAAAAAAGCACAACCCCTATTTTCGAGCAGTTGGGGGATTTCTCCGCTGTGCAAACGAAACCCCCCAATGTCTGGGTAATTTTAACAAAGCCCCAAAGACTTGGTACGTTTTCCCGCGGAGGGGGGGTGTAATTACGGAAAACAAAGTAAAGGGAGTACGACATATAAAGGCAGGGAAAATGGCGGCAAACCCCCATCTTTTGGTTTCCCTCCCAAACAGGATCTTTAGGAAAAGGGGTGACTTTGGGAAGGGAATACGGACAATAGAAAAAGGGAAGGGGGAAAAATACCCCACAACCGTAAAACACGACCTTTTTTATTCCCCAAAAACGGCAAAATTGTTTGGGCCCCAAGCAGAAGATGGCTGATAATTTTTTGTAGCAGTATTTTGACTCCCCCCCGGTTTCCCCTGTAAAGGGGGGGCCCCTCCCAGAGGGAACGGTTTTTAAAACTCACAATGGGGCTTAAAGTTTATTGTCCCTTTTCGAAAGAAAAGGGCAATAAATGAAGTCAATGGTTTTAGGCCCCACGGAAAAAAAGGCCGCCGCTAAGGGATAAACGCATCGCCGCCCTGATATGGAGGGTCACTTGGGGATGGTTTGCGGCATCACGGGGGTGGCCCGGGCCCCCATGATATCGGAGCCCACTCGGCTTTCTGTGTGTCACGTGGTAGCCCAGCACGTGATGTTTTGGGTTTTTGGGAAATTTTTGACCTGCTTTTCCCGTGTTTCTGGGCCGTGACCTTGACTATTAAGGGGGGTTTGCCTTTAAAGCAGGGGGAACTATGTTTTTAAGAGGGGCACATATAACAATACATCAAAACCGCCCCCAGTAAAGAAAAACTTTGGTCCCAAAACCCTTTCTTTGATGGCCCTTTTAAACGAATCCCGAGCGCCCTTCATTTCATTTATTTCCTGGAAAAAAGAGAGGGGCGCCTGGTTTTCTTAAGAGCACCAAAAAATGAGTTTTTGGGGGATGTTCACACAGCGGGAATTGCGGCACGCTTTTCGCCACAAAATTTTCACTTAAAAACGGGGTTGGGAAATTGCCCCCGCAATTACGGGGGAATTCTACTCTATAGAAAACTATGGGTTTCCCCCTCGTCCCCTGCGCGTACAATGCTATTGTATTATATGCGTGGGGAGATAAGTGACATGTCAATTGTTTGCGGCGATTACGCGCCACGAGTAATGACAGTCTATTGGGGCCGTCAGGCTGACGGCCCCCCGTGCTGGTCAGCGCGACTCCCAACACACCCGGCGTATTGCGGCGCATACTGTACGCGCCACAATTACTCTGTGTGAATATACCCTTAGACCTAGGCAGTTTTCATACATGTGGCCCTATGTATTTGAATGTAGGATTGATAAGATTGGAGATGATACACTTTGCATTATGGGGGACATGTATGAAAACTTTTGAGGTCTAAGACTTTCTCTGTTGCCCCAAACAACCAATCAAAGCTCCCCTTTCATTTCATATAGTGCTCTGAAAAAATGAAAGGGGAACCCTGATTGCTTGCTAGGGGCAACAAAGAAAGTCTTAGACCAAAACAGTTTTCATACATGTCGCCCAACATGTTTTTACAATGGTTCATCACTTAAAGGGTTAAAAAAAAAAAAAAAAGTATCCCATTGGGGCTAGGGTTGGTCTATGATGAAATATAAAGTAATACTTACCTTTTTCTTACCACTGTCATTCCTGGCAATCTACTCATCTCAATGTTGGGGTTCTCGTATCAACTTCCAATGGACCGGGGCTCCCTCCAGCATGTCAGGATAAGAACCCGGTAGTAGAGAGGAGCAGATCAGCGTGGTGGGGGGCAGCTAGTTATTTGTTTTCTTGGACCACCCTGGCCCTTTTTTTTTAATGGACAACCCCTTTAACACTACAGATTTTTTTTTACTCTTTGCATATGTTTTTTTCCTCCTCGCCTTCCAAGATCCATAACTTTTTAATTTTTCCATCTACACAGACATATGAGGGCTTGTTTTTTGCAGGACAAAATGTAATTTGTAATGGTGCCTTTGATCCTACCATAAAATTCTGGGAAATTGCCACATATTTCTATATAGGGTAAACCGTAAAAAAAAATAAAAACAGAAAATGCGCCACTTTTGTGGTGGTTTTGTTTTTATGGCGTTCACTGTTCAGTGTAAAGAACAAGATATTGCTGTTCTGCAGATTGGTTCGATTACCATGACACTACATTTGAGGAGTTTTCTTTACGTTTTAATACCTACAAACAAAAAAATGTATTTGCGCTGTAGCGCCATTTGCGACCAATAACTTTTTTGTTTTTCAATCTATGAACCTGAGTGAGCGCTTGTTTTTTGCCGCCTGAACTGTAACTTTAATTGGTTTGGGATACATGAAACCTTCTGATCACTTTTTATTCCAGTTTTTCAGGAACGCAATTTTAGCACTGGGAATTCTTTTCTCCTTCTGTGGTCAGCATACGGGATAAATTATCATTTAATAAATCAGACTTTTATGGACACAGCAATACCAGTTATCTGTCAAGTTTTATTTTTTTATTTGTAAAATAGCAAAAATGGGGCGTTTAAAACTTTCAATTTTTTAAAAAATTTGTTACATTTTTCTTTGTTAACCTGTAGTCCTGTAGGTATGTTCACACGGCGTCTTGCGTCTTTGGGTCCATCTGAACAGACCCAGAGACGCATCTAACAGTTAACATTGAGTTCATCACTGCCAGCAATGACAGACACACAGCGGCGTTCACATGAGTGATCGCAGCTGCCTGTTTGCATCGCGCCTGTCGGGTCCGTCTTTCGGATGTGATCCAAGAAATGACATGCCGGCAGTGATTGTCATTTCGCGTTTGTCATTGCCGGCAGTGAAAAACTCCCTTCAATTGTTAATGCGTCCGGGTCCCCTTCAGTGTACCCAGAATGCAAAGAAGCGATGTTTTACACAGACGCAAGACGCGTGTGACATACCCTAAGGGCACTGAACATGCGATCACTTGCTCGCTTGTGCCATATACTATTGTATTTCATTGATCTGTGGCAGGGTGTAATTGATGCCATGGCAACCGAACGGCACCCCACAATCGCATTTGAGGGAGATCAGCATTGGCACGTTTCCCAATCATTTTAGATGCCCGGCACATTTAAAAGGCATTAAATGGTTTTCAAAATTACTGGCCAGAATCAGAGCTTCGGCAGTCAGACGTAAGTCCGCTCTCCCCTGTGTGAATGTAACTCACCCCCCACATTTTTAGGGACACCATGCAGTAACGGTTGGACCCCCTTTGCCTTCCTGCCTAATTCTTGTGGATAATTCAATGGTGTTGCAACGATGCTCAATTTGGGACCAAGGGGGCCCCCAAAAAGTGCCAAAAAAATATTCCCCACACCCGAAACCCCCCACCACTAGCCTAACCCCTTGATACAAGGCAGGGGTGGGTCCATCTTTTATTGTTTTCGCCAAATTGACCCACCACCCAATTTTCCACAGAAATCGAGACCTCAACCAGCAAAGTTTTTTTTCCAATTTTTACTGTCCAAAATTTGAGACTTGGCAAATTGGGGCCTCATTTTTCCCGTTTTTTTAGCTGAAAGGAAAGGGAACCCCCGGGGGGTCGTTTGTCTTGCCGGGCAGCCTAAAGTACTCCCTGCTTTCGAGATGCGCTACCTTGGGTCCGTTCAATGACACTGTGCGTTCATCAGTCGAACAGCTGATGTTCACCTGAACGATCTGTTCAACAAACCCAAGGACTGCTGCGATCACTTGTTCTTGCTTTTGCCATTTTACTTAAAATAGAGATGTTTGCATTGATCGCAGGAGACATGGTTTCTGAAAAACCCAGGCCACCACGGCACCCCACCATCCGCGTTCTAGGAGATGCACAAACTTTCTTCCCCATTTTCGATGCTCGGTATTTAACCCGAGATTCTTACCATGGTTAAGCTAAACTTACTAGTGCCAGTGAATTCAGAGAATAGTGTTAGGCAGTTGGACGGTAGTACGCTCCATAAGGCCGTGGATGTAATGTCACAAGGCGTTACGGGGCTAACAATAAAGATGAGTCACACCAGGAAATGCAGAAATCCCAGGAAATCAAATCAGCCACAGGATAATAATAATCTTATATAGTACCAACATATTCCGCAGCAGTTTACAATGTAGAGGATGTAGGTACAGAAAAAAAATTGCTGCATATTCAAAAGCTGTAAACAGATGAAACAGGAGATGTGAGGGTCCTGACTGCAAGGGCTACACTACTCACAAAAAGTTAGGGATATTTGGCTTTCAGGTAAAATTTATGGAAAACGTAGAAATTCCCTACTGCGGTGATATTTTATCCTGAAGTCATTTAAAAGGAATGTGTCATCAAAAATGACTTATTGTTTAACTCACATTTTTATGTTCAACACATTTTTTAAGAATTTTTGGTTATATTTTTATTTTTATTTTCCATATCACTTTCAATATTTTTTAATAATTCTTAAGTCCTGCAGTTTTCATTTTGGCCACTAGGCCTAGTAACAGTCTGACACTTCCTGTTCTGTACAGAAAGATTCTCAGTTGTCTGTTTATTATCAGCACAAAGAGGGTCAAACTGAAAGGAGACACCAATGTGTACAGATAACACAGGATCCACCAGTCACAAGAGGAAATAGTCACAGCTCCCCCTCTCACCTCCCTGCACAGTGATTTATTCCCAGGTCACAGAGCAGGACTAGAAAACTCTCCTATAGATGTGAATGGGACTGAGTCAGTCTTAAGTCTCCTATGTGCTTGAAGCTACTGTAAAGCATCTCTCTGACTACTGTTAAAGCAGTGCAAAAAAGGCCTAGTGACCAGAGTGAAAACTGCAAGACTTAAAGAATTATTAAAAAATATTGAAAGTGATATGAAAAATAAAAAAACAACCAAAAATTCCTAAAAAATGTGTTTAACATAAAAATGGACTTAAACAATGACTCATTTTTTGATGACATTTTCCCTTTAAGTCGCAGCATGCAATGTTGATTTGCTGATCGCAAACAATTTAATGAAACAATAGCCAACAACAGTGGAGGGTATACACAATCAAAATATGTCAATGTCTCTATAACGTGGCATGTTGCCTGGAGCATCAATTACAGCTTCACAACGACGTCTCATGCTGTTCATAAGTCAAGTTATTGACTGCTGAGGCATCCCACTCTTCTTGAAGGGTCACTGAGGGTCAGGGGTACAGTTATGAGCTTAAACATGGCGAGTCAGCTTATGCCATAGGTGTTCTAGGGGATTCAGGTCTTGAGATAGTGCAGGCCACTCCATTTGAGATACCCCAGTCTTCAACAGCCGTTCCCTTAGGCCTTGTTCACACGGCTTATTTGGCCGCGGATTGAAGCCGTACTGCGCTGCGGCTGCAGTACGGCTACAATCCGTCCTGGTCATTACGGTAATCCACAGTTCTCATCGAGAACTGTGGATTCCGTCGCTACTCCCCGCTCGGCAAATCTGCCGCGGGGGGAGCAAGTGACATGCACATTATTTACGGCGCATACGCGGCGTAAATAGTGCATTGTCTAAGGGGCTGGCGAGCAGCTCCCCCGCCGCACCCCTGACCATCCCCTTATTCAAGCCGTAACTGCGGGCGAAATCAGGCCCGAAAGTACAGCTTGAATAAGCAGTGTGAACATGGCCTTATGGCGCAAACTTGAAGAGTTGAGCATTGTCGTCCATGAAGATGAAATTAGCCCTGTGTTGTTCATGCAGAGGCACAACGATTGGATTAATGATATTATTCCAGTAGTAGAGGCGGTCACTTTACCATTCATAATGTGTAGGGCAGTTCTGTATTAACACACCTGCCCACACTGTAACACGACCAAAGACTCATCTGGTGACAACAGTGGATGATGCATAGCATCTCTAGCATCGTTGGTGGCCATCATTTCTCCTCAGCTTGAATTGACTTTCATCACTGAACAGCAATGAGGACCACTGGTCCCTCATCCAGCATAGATGCTCTTTGGCTCATGCAAGACAGTGATGCCTGTGCCTGGTGCAGGGGAATACCTAGAGAAGCCTGGGCCCAATAGCAAACTTTTGGATGGGCTTCCCCCTCTCTGCTTCCCCAATGACAAATATTTATCATGACCTCTTAAAGAGGTTGTCTCGTTCCAGAATTTGGCAATGTTTTCTGCTGGTTGCCAAGCAGAGCTTGTGAAATGGAGGGGCGTATTTCTCCTCCCAGCAGGGAGTATCTTTCCTATCTGCAGACACACCCCAAAGTGTACATGTGATGATTCATTTTGGGTGAGCTGGGGGAAGGGAGAGGTTCTCAGCTGTCATTGGAAGTGAAAAGCTTCTCTCTCTCTCTGCGTTCTCGTCCGCGACCTGGGCAGGACAGAACACAGCCGACAGCCAGTAATACATTACGGGGGCATAACCCGACCTGGGTCAAACACCATTGCTAAGCACAAATAAAGCAGCCCGTTCTCCTAAACCATAGCACTTTGCTAATGGTAACCAGAGCCGCGGGCATTTTGTAATGCGCCTAACATTGGAGTGTGCCTGGTTAAATATATAGCGAATGGGGCTACGCCATGTCGCACAAATATTTTAGCATCCTCACTTTTCCAGCACCTCACTCCCTGCCCCCCACCTCTATACAAACTTCCCAGGGGTTGGTGATTGGGTACAGGCCATAGGTTAGAGGCCCAGTCTCCTATAGGGGAGGAAAAGAGGATTCACCCCCTGGAGATTGTGTTACAGCTATGGCCTGTACCCCTCCGAATCATATTACGAGGTAGACCTCCATTAGATATGTTAGGCCCTAGGTAGGTTGGTTAGTAAGCTCCATGTAGGTAGATATGCAGCACATAGGCCGCAGGTACATAGGTCGATTGGTCCTAAGTAGTTAGGCAGTAGTTAGGCAGTTCCCAATTAGGTAGGCTGTAGGTAGGTAGATTGGCCCTAGGTAGGCAGTAGTTAGGCCACAGATAGGTAGGCTTCACCCAGGTTGCTAATTAGGTTGTTGCTAGGCCCCAGCTAGCTAGGTGGGCAGTAGGTGGGCTGTAGGTGTTCCACAGGTAGCTAGGTAGATAGGCTATAGGTGAGGCCCTCATAGGTAGATAGGTTATAGGTGGGGCCAAACATAGGTAGCTAGGCTATAGGTGGAGCCCACATAGGTAGGTAGGTAGGTAAATAGACTATAGGGGGCCCCAAATAGGCAGGCTTCAGGTAGGCTATAGGGGTCATATACATATATCGCCTCTATACCCTACCTAAACCCTGCCTGCCTACCTACAGTGAAGGAAATAATTATTTGAGTCCTTGCTGATTGTGTAAGTTTTCCCACTGACAAAGACATGAACAGTCTATAGTTTTAAGGTTAGGTTAATTTTGACATTGAGGGATATATCCAGAATAAAATCCAGAAAATCACATTGTATAAATTGTATAAATTTATTTTTATTTGATCCCTCTGGCAAACAAGACTTAATACTTGGTGGCAAAACCCTTGTTGGCAAGCACAGCAGTCAGATGTTTTTTGTAGTTGATGTTTTTTGTAGTTTGCACACATGTCAGGAGGACTTTTGTTCCACTCCTGTTTGCTGATCATCTCTAAATCATTAAGATTTTGAGGCTGTTGCTTGGCAACTTAGAGCTTCAACTCCCTCCATAAGTTTTCTATGGGGTTAAGGTCTGGAGACAGGCTAAGCCACTCCATGACCTTAATTTATTTCTTTTTTAGCCACTCCTTTGTTGCCTTGGCTGTATGTTTTGGGTCACTGTCTTGCTGGAAGACCGAGCCACAACCCATTTTTAATGTCCTGGCAGAGGGAAGGAGGTAGATGGCTCCATCCATTCTCCCATTGATGCAGTGAAGTAGTCATGTGCTCCTAGCGGAGAAAAAAAACCAAAACATAATGTTTCCACCTCCATGCTTGATAGTGGGGACGTTGTTCTTTGGGCATAGGCAGCATTTCTCTTCCTTCAAACACGGCAAGTTGAGTTTATGCCAAAGAGCTCAATTTTTGTCTCGTCTGAGCACAGCACCTTCTCCCAATTAATCACAGAATCATCCAAGAGTTCATTGGCAAACTTCAGACGAGCCTGCACATGTGCCTTATTGAGCAGGGTGACCTTGTGGGCACTGCAGGATTTTAAACCATTACGGAGTAATGTGTTACCAATGGTTTACTTGGTGACTGTGGTCCCAGCTGCATTGATATCATTAACAGGTTCCCCTCCGTGTAGTTTTAGGCTGATCTCTCACCTTCCTCATGATCAAGGATGCCCCACGAGGTGAGATTTTGCATGGTGCACCAGATCGATGTCGATTGACAGTCTTTTTGTATTTCTTCCATTTTCTTACTATTGCACCAACAGTTGTCTCTTTCTCACCCAGTGTCTTACTTATGGTTTTATAGCCCATTCCAGCTTTATGCAGGTCTGTGATCTTGTCCTTGACATCCTCTTTGGTCTTGCCCATGTTGTAGAGGTTAACGTCTGACTGATTAACTGAGTCTGTTGACAGGAGTCTTTTATAAAGGTGACTATTTAAGACAACTGTCTCAAATGCAGGTAACGGGTTGATTAGGAGCCAGAACTCTTAATGGTTGGTAGGGGATCAAATACTTATTTGGCTATGTTCACACGGCTTAACTGCGGGGCGTAATTTCGCCCCGCAATTACGCCGTGGGGGCGGGGCGGGAGCGGGGGGCCGGCACTTTGCCAGCCCATAGAGAATCACTGTTAGCAGCGCGTATATGCCACTAGAAAGTGACATGTCAATTATCCTCCCCCTCGGCATATTCGCCGAGCAGGGAGAGGAGACTTAATCCATAGTTCTCTATGAGAACTGTGAATTACCGTAATGAATGGGCCATTTTCAGCCCGTAATTGGCGCACTCCGGCGCGTAATTACGGACCGAAATACGGCCCATTTTAAGCCGTGTGAACATGGCCTTTCTCTCAGCAAAATGCAAATAAATGTATTTAATTTATACAATGTGATTTACTGGGTTTTATTTTTGATATTCTATCTCTCTCTGCTGTTCCTACCTATTCATGTTACACTGAGACGAATGCAGGAGATTTAAAAGTGTACTATACAAGACTACAAAGCTCTAAAGAGTGAAAGCTTCTCATTTACTTAAATGGGTTTTCCCTCCACGCTGTTTCACAGAGTCACAGTCAGCTTTACTCTCACTCTGCCTCCTCAGGCTGTGGGTAGTTCTATAGCAGTGATTAGCATACAGTATATAGCTTCTCTGTAAGTAGCTAGGCTGTTATACTGACAAGTGCAGGAGATGTTATCTCTTCAGTAAACACAAGGTAAATGTGCTGTGAAGAATGAAAACAATGGCTTATTTGTAAACTTGTTAGATATAATTAATTTGCTACATGGCTCAGTTCATCCATGGGTTGACATCACTCCTTGCTCTAAGTTCTGCTCTAATCAGATTACAGAGTTACGGTCATGGAACCAGATATCCATAGAAACCTATGTGCACTCAAAGCACATAAAATATCTCTTATCTCATGACTAAAGTAAAATCTATTGACCAATGTATTTAGAAAAAGTCTTCATTTAACTGTCCCTTCATGCTGAAATGTAATCTTTGTAGTGAGAAAACCCCATTAGGACATTAGGATACAAAAATAGTATTGTAATAAAATGTGTTGTAAAGGTGAACAACGTATTGTGACAAATAAAATATTAATACCCATCATTTAATGCACAGATAAGAATCGGCAGATAAGAAGTGACCACTGTGAAAAAATGCAAGTGGCCAATGTGAGAGAAAGACATACACTATAACTCACCATATGTACAATCACTTGTATAATGAAAGCTGTCGTCTATTAAGCACTATGCACGTGTTTTTAAATATATATGATATATAAAGTCACAAGTATGTGAGCATATTTGTAGTATTAAATCTCTTCATCACGGGACTAAAGCTAGGTTCACATCTCATTTGACCATCCTGCAAAACGTGTGCGTTGTAATTTATATGCTAAGAATATCCCAAACGCACACTGTTTTGAGGAGATATTTAACATCCAATTTTGCTTTTTTTTTTAATATTATTATTATTATGCTTGCATTTCTATTGGCTGTTATCCATTTGTTTCCTTAATTTGATGGAGTAGATTTATTTACCATATATACTCGAGTATAAGCCGACCCGAGTATGAGCCGAGGCACCTACTTTTGCCACAAAAACCGGGAAAGCTTATTGACTCGAGTATAAGCCTAGGGTGGAAAACGCAGCGGCTATTGGTGAATTTTAAAAATAAAAATAGATACCAATAAAATTACATAGGCAGTTTTATGTCCCCCATAGGCAGATATAGGATTGTATAGGCATTTTAATGTCCCCCATAGGCAGATGTAGGCAGTTTAATGTCCCCCATAGGCAGTTTAATGTCCCCTATAGGCAGGTATAGGCAGTTTAATGTCCCCCATAGGCAGGTTATAGGCAGGTATAGGCAGTTTAATGTCCCCCATAAGCTGGTATAGGCAGCTATATGTCCCCTTAGGCAGGCAATTGCCCCCATAGGTAGGTATAGGTCGTTATAGGCTGGTATAGGCAGGTATAGGTCACCATAGGCAGGCTATAGGCAGGTCATTGCCCCCATAGGCAGGTTATAGGCAGGTATAGGTCCCCCTAGGCAGGTTATAGACAGGGTATAGGCAGTACTAGGCAGGTACAGGTCCCCTAGTCAGGCTACAGACAGGTATAGTCAGGCATAGGCAGGTATAGGTCCCCTAGGCAGGGTAAAGGCAGGTATAGGTCCCCCTAGACAGGCTATAGGCAGGTATAGGTAGGATTTTAAAACAAAAAAAAACAACCACTTACCTCGATCTCCGCTGCTCCGTCTCCTGGGCGCGCTGTCCTCCATCTTCTCGGCACAGGCGGGTGATGTTATCAGGCCGCGCACGCAGCGTGATGACACGCGCTGCCTGTGCCGGAAACTCCGGACAGCCGCGAGTCTGCCGCCGCCCGGAGTCCACTGCGGAGCAGGGAGCGCTCGCTGTCTGCTCCGCAGTGGTATCTGTTCACCTACATGCGCTCCGGAGGAGTCGCACACAGGGGAGGAGATCGCTGACAGCGCCCGGGCCACCGCAGTGCCTGGACGCTGTGAGCTGACTCGGGATTCAGCTATATGCGCTCCCTGAGGAGTCGCATATAACTGAAGCGTCCCTGTCGGCGCACGGGCCATCGCAGTGCCCGAGCACTGACAGTGACTCGAGTATAAGCCGAGGGGGGTATTTTTCAGCACATTTTTTGTGCTTAAAAACTCAGCTTATACTCGAGTATATACGGTATATTTTTATGACGGGTACAAACGTAAACATTTACATACAGTGGGTTGAAAAAATATTCATACCCCTTGAACTGTTCCTAATTTGTTAACATTACAGCCAGAAATTTTGAAGCATTTATTGACATTTTCTGTAATAGAACAACACGAGGTTCCAAGTATTTGTAAACTGTGAATAAAATTATACATGTTTTTTCAGATTTTTGCAAATTAAAAAACTGAAAAGTACAGTTTGCATATGTATTGAGCCTCCCTTGAGCGAATTATGTGCTTTGCAGGATTACCTTTAGCTACAATGACAGCTTCAGGTCTGTTGGGGTATGTCTCAACCAGCTTTGCACAGTAGAGTCACAGTAGGGCGGATAGTCACAGTAGCTTGTCCAAGGTATGAGGGAAATTAATGGTGTTGCTGTAGCGTTGGTGGTAGAGGGATATGAGGAGGGCACGGGTGAAAATAAAGAGGCTGCAGCCGTCAGAGGACGCCACTACTCTACTCTGATGGCTGTGGCCGCTTTGTTCCACTGTGCCCTCATATCCCTCTACCACCAATGCTGCAGCAACTCCATTTAATTTCTACCTCCTTTACTACTCGTTCTTCTGTGACCCACATGAGCATGGTCTTAATAAGGGCTTTTACATTGATTTTAATAGAAAAATCCATTCAGCAGTCTACACTGCACGGATTTTCTGACGGATGGTTCTTAGAACATGTTCATTATTCTGTCCGATTTTTGGGCCGAACATAAACACGTGGGTACAAAGGGGGGCGGCTTGAATCTGCAAACCGTGGACAAAAACCGCCTCCTGCGTGCCAAAAAAAGATTACATTCTGGTCTTTGAACCATAAGGCTATGTTCACACGGCTTAAAATGGGCATTATTTCGGTCCGTAATTATGCGCCGGAGTGCGCAAATTACGGGCCGAAAACGGCCCATTCATTACGGTAATTCACAGTTCTCATAAATAACTATGGATTACGTCTCCTCTCCCCGCCCGGCGACTCTAGCAGTGATTGTCTAGGGGCCGGCGAAGTGCCGACGCCCCGCTCCCTCCCCCGCTCCCGCCCCCGGCCACACGGCGTAATTGCGGGGCGAAATTACGCCCCGCAGTTAAGCCGTGTGAACCTAGCCTAAGACTGAACGCACCCTTAGGCTGAAACGTCTTGTTCTTTGTATAAAATATTGGTGGAATAAAATATATTACTTAGGTTAGGAACAAACCATGTTTATCATGTCTGTTTTCCCAGTGTACGCTGGGAAAACTCCCAGCATACATACTAAACTTGTCTATAGGACTAAATGACCCTACAGAAGCCAAAAGTGTGCTCTTTTGGCCTGTTTTGGCTGGTACACATCTGCATACCACCAAAAAAAGTATAGAATAGCTATACTCTGCTTTTCTATATGGCATTATTTAAAAAACATATATGTTAAACGTTACAATGAAACCCTATGAGTGATGGATGCCACTATTTGGCATTCGTTTAACACCTATGGATCGGCGTGTATGTTAAACAGAAGCCAGAAATGTGGTGTATACATAGCCTAAATTGCATGTGAGTTTCCCATAAGTGCTGTGGATTTCCGTATAGAGTATTAGGCTAAGTTCACACGGCATAATTGCAGGGCGTAATTACCCCATACCTCATTACCCATAGACATGCATTACTCATGGTGCGTAAACGCCGTGAATAATTGACATGTTACTTATCCCCCCCCCGCGGCGAATTGTGTGAGTGGGGAGAGGAGGCGTAATCCATAGTTCTCTATGAGAACTGTGGATTACTGTAATTATTGGGATGTATCTCGCCATGTATTGAGCGCAGTACCCCGCGAAATACGGAACGAAACATGTCCCAATTTACACCATGTGAACATAGCCTTACTGTTATGTGAATAATCACTGAAACCAATCCCCATACATTTAAAAATGTATCATTCATGTGAATCGGGTGTTTCGAGGCTCAAGGGCATCGACCACATTGTATCCGATTGTAAAATCAATACACGGCTGGTACAGGAAACAGGAAAGTGAATGGATTTGGAAATTGGAAACATTACAACCATGAGGCCTGGTTCACACGGCTTAAAGTCGACGTAATTGCGGGACAGATTTCGCCCCGCAACTACGCTGGCTGCCGTGCAGCGGGGGCGGGGCAGGGGGCCGGCAGCTCGCCGGCCCCATAGCCATTCATTATTCACGGCGCGTGCACGTCGTAAATAATGTGCATGTCACTTTCTCCCCCCTCAGCGTATTCGCCGAGCGGGGAGGAGAGACGGAATCCATAGTTCTCTATGAGAACTGTGGATTACCGTAATGACTCCAGCCGTATTGCAGCGCAAATACGGCGCGCAGTACGGCTGGAATCAGTCCCAGAATAAGCCGTGTGAATGGCCCCTTATGGTATGTTCACACGGCGTGTTGAATCTGTGTGAACATACGCTTTTAGATACATGTTTGGATCCATCGGACGGACCACAAACCGACCCAAACACGTATAATAAATAGCAATGTGATATACATTGCTTTTTACTAGCAACACGCATCAGCGTTCACACGAGTGATCGCCGATGCTTGTCTCACTGCGTCTTTCAGAATTGACAAGTCAATTTTTGGTCCGACAGAGGCAGCAGGAGCCCTATAATAAACTATAGAGTGCGATTCTGCTGCATCCAACACACATCCAAACACGCAGCTGCATGTTGGATCCGTGTTGGATCTATTTAGGATCTAATCGCTGCAGCATTTTTGGATCCAAAATCGGATCCAAACACTCCGTGTGGATGGCCCCTTAGACTACGTGCACACTACGTTATTTTGAACGGATGATGGATCAGTTATCTGGTGGTGTGTCATATTGAAAAACGTACGTGTTAACGTGTTTATTTACTCATAAAGGTGGACAGATGTGCACTGTGCATTGACATTCTGTCCGTTTTTATATTATCCATCAAATAACCATAACATAGTAACAGATTTATGATGCAGGGTGTTGCGCTTTTTCAAGTTGCTCAAAAGGGTATGTGTTACAGTATATGTTTTATTAAAGTATGTTTATGGAAAATGTATCCTAAGGGTATGTTCACTATGGATTACGCCTCCTCTCCCTGCTCATGAAATACGATCGTATTGTACGCGTGGGAAGATAAGTAACATGTCAATTACTTGCGGCATGCATGTCTATGGGGTCGCCAGGCTGCCACCCCCACGCCACGCGCCGTGGGAGTACGCGCGGATCAGCACGAGCTCCCGAAACACACAATGTACTGCAGCGCGTTCTGTACGCACCACAGTACAGCATGTGAACATCCCCTAACATATGTGCCCATGTTGTAAACGTATAAGTTTGTAAACAAAACTACACAATCAAATTGTGAAGAAAAAGGGTGACAGCCAAACTAGTTTAAAAAAAACAAAAAACGGATGGCAAATGTCTCCTCATAAGGCAATGTTCACACGGCTTATTTTAGGACGGATTTCAGCCGTAATTTCAGCCGGTAATTTGCGCCGTACTGTGCGAATTACGGGTGAAATCCGTCCCAGTCATTACGGTAATCCACAGTTCTCAGAGAGAACTAGGGATTACATCTCCTCTCCCCGCTCGGCAAAATACGCCGCGGGGGGAGATAAGTGACATGTCAATTATCCATGGCGGTATACGCGCCGTGGATAATGAATGTCTATGGGGCCGGGGAGCTGCCGGCCTCCCCGCCCCCGCTGCCGAGCACACGGCGTAATTGCGAGCGAAATCCGTCCCGCAATTACGCTGTGAATAAGCCGTGCGAACATAGCCTAAGGCGGGGTTCACACGGCTTATTCAAACCGTAATTGCGGGACGGATTTCGCTGGAATCCGCGCCCGAAATAAGCCGTGTGAACGACCCCTAACAGTGCACATGTGGCACACGTTTAGGGTATATGTTAATTGTACACATTTGGATGTGTGGTTAACTATAGTGTACACTAAAGGGCCGTTCACACGGCTTATTTTAGGCATGGATTCCAGCCGTATTGCGCGCCATACTGCGCTGCAGTACGGCTGGAATCTGTCCCAGCCATTACGGTAATCCACAGTTCTCATAGAGAACTATGGATTCCGTCTCTCCTCTCTGCTCGGCGAATCCGCCGGGCGGGGAGAAAGTGACATGTTCATTATACCGGCCCCGCCCCTTACTCAAGCCGTATTGCGGGCTAAATCCGTCCCGCAATTACGACTTGAATAACCAGTGTGAACTGGCCCTAAGCCTTAGACTGAGTTTCGTTCCATTTCTTGAATGGTAAAATTAGGTGGGTTTGTGTTATTTTAAATTTGACTGATACAATATTTTTTCACATTGATTTGTCTCGTTTTGTTTCTTCTATTGCTTTTACTCATTGTTCTCTTTTCTTTGTCAGTAGTCCATCATCTTGTGAAGGTTAGGATTGGTTTACATCTGCATCAGAGGTTCCATTCAAAACCTTTATGTAATGACAGAAAAAATAGCGCAGCATGCTACAATATCTTTTGCCATTAAAACAATATACACCACGGTGGAAAACTGCAGTCAATTAGGTCTGTTGGACGTCATTGATATCCATTGCAAAATGGATCTGCATGGAGTTTCCAAATAGAACCTTCAACACAGATGTGACCCAGGCCACAGGCTATGTTCACACGGTGTATTTGCAGGGCGTAATAACGCCCCGCAATTCCGCCGTGTGACCGGGGGCGGGGCGGGAGCGGGGGACAGAGCAGGGGGCCGGCACTTCGCCGGCCCATAGACTTGAATTGCCAGCGGCGCGTATACGCCGCTAGTGATTCACATGGCAATTATCTCCCCCCCCGGCGGCAACGCCGGGCGGGAGATGGGGGCGTAATCCATAGTTTTTCCCATGAGAAAATGTGAATTACCTTAATGAATGGGCCGTTTTCGGCCCGTAATTGCCGCACTCCGGCACGTAATTACGGACCAAACTACGGCCCATTTTAAGCCGTGTGAACATGCCTTAAGGGTGCTTTCACACGTGCGTTTTTGCCACGTTTTTATACCTTTGTTGTGCAGCAATGTACAGCATTAATTGCTGTGCCTTCCTGCACAAAAAAAACCGCATCAAAAAACGCGTCAAAAAACGCACCCTGTGAAAACACCCTACAATTGTGGCTGGATGAGAAGACATATGAGCAAGATTTTTTGTGTCGAAAAAAGAACTAAAAAAAATTCACTTTTCCTACTACATTATTTTACACTGGTCACTTCTTATCCGTCGATTGTGCATTAGATGCTGGACACTAATATTTTAGTTCCCGGTGCAGTATCATGTTTTGTCTATTGTGCATTTTTAGCTGTCACAACATTTTGTTCACCATTACAATATATTCTATTCTTTAATATATCTTATGTCTTTAATATCTGGTCGTGAGAAGTGCACATCCATCCAATACATTCTGGGTCCTGTTGTGAACTGCCCTGAGTTTCTGCACAGCTTCTAGCTGGGCTTGATAATGTGGTCATGTGACAGCACACACAGGTAAGCTCTGACTAGTGATGATTATACTTAACACAGTTTGAGCCTTTACAGAGCTTGTAGTTAGATCAGGTGATGGGGTCATACATGCATTCTGTTGCTCAGGTAGTGATATGGAGCGTCCCAGCGTGACTTCAGATTCATTGGATGTTGCCATGTAACAGGTGATTATTAAAATATATATATATATATTTTTTTTTTTCCCCATTGGATGATGCTGATATATATTCCAAACCTGCCACCCCTGGATGAAGGCACTGTGCTGAAATGTGTGTTGAAGTTGCAGGGGCATCAGAGGGTAGCAGTTGGCAATAGATATCAGTATATGTTCCTGTTCACAGATTGCATATTTTATTACAGTGTTTGTACTTCTGTGGACTTATTTATTTCTGAGTGATATTAGATACCAAAGCTATGTCCACACGACAAATATTTGAGGTCAGAATTCACGCGGCTTCCAACACGCTAAAACCGAAAGTAAACCGTTCCCTTTGACTTTAATAGAAAATACATGTATTTAATAGAATGTGTATTTTTGGCAGTAAAATACTTTGAAAATGTTCATTCTTTGGTCGTATTCCACGGGGAAAATTTATTATTGAGGTCATTGGAGATGGCTAAAAAAACCTGTGTAAAACGCGTCCAAAACAATTGTATGACATTTTGGATGCAGATTCGATAGAGATGAATGAGACACGTTTCGGACTGTAATCCACCAGAAAAATGACCTTGAATCCACATGAAATACACATTGAATACCACATTGCCAGATGCGGTTTTCAACGGCAGAATCGGACAAGTAAATTTTGCTCGTCATCTGGGCGTGCACTAATATTTTCAACATTTATACTAGTACTTTCAGATTCTCAAATGCACATGCCATGGAATCACATACTACCTGCTGAGTTTGTATTCTTTTTCTGTATGCCCTGTGTCTGATTCCCTCCCCTGGAATTTCTGTTTTTTTCAGGTTTCACTCATGTTTGTATTTAAATTGTAATTTTAGATATCGTATTAATTTGAGCTTTTTTTTTTTTTTTTTTAAAGCTTTTTGGTGTCAATATTTTCTGTTTGTAGGTTTGCACTGAAGCACACTACTATCACAGACAGCTGTGTCCTGTAGCTAATGCATGCCAATCAAGTCCCCACTACTACTCCAGCTGTGGTGAGTCATGCAGTGACGGGTAATCATGGGGTGACTTCATCAGTGCTTTCCAGCAGTTACACAGGAGTGTCCACTCCCCACCTTACAGCTTCTGAAGTGCCAGCTAAACCACCTGAGAATGCCAGTTTTGTGCCAGCGACGGGCAGGTGTGCACTGGTGGCTAAAGCTACCAATTCTAACCAGGCAGCCAAAGTGACTGGTGTTCTTAAAATGACTCCACCGCAGCAAGGTGCTCCACTAAAAGTATCCCAGGCAGCAATCCAGTTACCAGCAAACTTCCAGATTCCCCCTGGTGAGTAGTTCTTTTGTTTGTTCTATTTACAGGATCTGCTATGTGTACCTGAAGGATTACAGCTCTGGAGGCAACTGCAGGAATAGTACTAACCTGTAATGTGATTTCATCTTAGTTCCCTCTATAGCATCATATGCTGTGATCGCCACAAGTTTTATCAATAGCCCTATATACTGTTATTTCACACTCCCCCCATTATTTTCTAAAGCTGTCCTCTATATAGCCCCCCAGTCCTCTATATAGCCTTATACTCTGTAATCGCCCCCTCTTCTCTGTAGCCTCATATACAGTGACTTCCCCAGTTCTCTATGTAGCCTCAATTGTATTCCACTCTTTTGTTGATTTAGCGCCACTATTTTACTTGTATGTATGAGTAAATAAGATTTGCCGCACAACTTCTGTCTCAGCATTTCATGGTACACAGTGGTCTTTTACTTCTAGTTAGTAGCTCTTACAAAACTAAAACCCCAGCTGAAAACTGGAGAGCCACAAGTTAAAGAACACTGCCCAGTAATGGACATTGTATACAAGCAGAATGCACAACTCCAATGACACCGACCTGACAGCTGACGTACATGCATGTCGTAATATCATGTGGTGTAAGGGGCATACACGGGAGGTTGCTTTATAAAGCTGACCCCTGATTGCAATGTCTCAGATCAATGATACCTTTAATAGCCTGGAATCTAAGTTATGTTCAGACAGGTTGGGTTCACCTGCACACAAAAATCTGTGCTAATCAGTCTGGATTTTGTCACGGATTTATCACTGGATAAAATCCATGGTAAATCTGTGACAAAACCAACACTGGTGTGTATTTTATTATGCGGGACCACTCCATAAAACCTGCAGTGGACCCAACATTTCTAGCCACACATAATGGGGTTGCCCACTTCTGAAAAAAAAATCATATAATGCTCCTTGGACCCCATTAAAAAGAGCCCCAGGAGATTTACATTAATTATGCTGAACTTTACTCCCCTACCACCAGTCCGTTTTCATTCTTCTATTTTCAAACGGCACATCAGCGCTGCAGCGGTCACATGCCACTCATTGACATCATAATTTGGAGCTGTTACTTCTGAACAGAGATGGAAGTAGAGGCACATGACCCCTCCAGCCAATCAGCGGCTGAGCGGGGACGTCCCCATTCGAAAGAACAAGTATGGGGCCCAACGAGCCTTTAAGGTTTTTTTTTTTTTTAATTGGATATGGACAACCGATCACAGTCGGGAGTCTGCTAAAGGAGCCACAATCTGCTGTGTATGCTCCATACACTCCCTGACATACATGTACATCAGCTGTCGGGATGGATCACCAGCTCTCAGCTGGGGCTCCTAGTTTTGTAGAAGCTAGTAGCTACCAATTGGAGAGCGCTGTGTATCGTGAAATCCTGTGAAGGAAGTATTGTGCTGAGTTACTTTTACTTGGGGTATAATTGGGATACAGCTCCACCCCTCCATTTACACATTTGTCATGCATGTTAAACTAGGAGCACCTTAAAGGATTTGTCCACTTTCCGCATGTGTTTTTTGTGTGTGTGTGTGTTGTGTGTGTGTGTGTGTGTATATATAATATAATATTTTATATACACACAATGTCATAGTGTTGTATATATATATATATATTATATATAATATATATATAATATATAATACAAACACATCCCTTTGATGAGCTCTTTCAGCCCGCAATGTGAACTTTTCCAGTAATATACAAAAACAGCTTGGGCTCCTTCAACTGGTGCAGTATATTATGTTGTTACTCTGAAAATTGTGCCATGATTGTGGAAGAAGACGCATCCTACTTTGCTTCTTCCATGGTAATGTTGCCTTCAGGGAAGGTAGTAGGTGGCTCATTTCTGGATGCACTTACTTCCCAAACATTGCGCCTGCCCAGTAGCTACAGCATGTATTTGGGTGAGGAGGGACAGATGCATCCTTCCTTTTCAGCAGGGTGGTGCATCAGTATGTGAGCCATCCCTACCCCCACTCTACGAAAGGACCACTGGCATATAGACCCAAACAGAAGGTCATCACTTCTCATTTTTTAAAAAAAAAAAAAAACACAGAACTGTACCAGTTGAAGAAGCCTAAAAATGTAATGTAAGTAATTTGAAGAGTTCATTCTGAGTACTTAAAAAGCTCCGTTAATAGAAGAGAAAAAGCAGAATGGGGCTTGAATTGGGCTACGCTTCAGTACCAGACATGGCCATCTGAATAGATGAGCCAATGTCCCTTTATAAACCTGAAGTTCTTCAGCCCCTTTTTTCAGATCATTGGTGGTGGTGGTGGTGTTGGTGGGGGGGGGGAGGCACTGGGGTTAGACCCCATGTTGGATGACCATTGATGACCTATCCTTTGCTCTAAGATGGTGGTGTTCTCCTTTACAACTTCTTGACTCGTTGAGATACTTTGACCGGCTCACACTTTCATGTTCCCCAATGTTCATTCCAGTAAATCTATAGACGAATGAACAGAGTGAGTGATGTATGTGATTTTTGAAACTTCCCTGGGACCACATGACTGTGTGTCTTTATGCTTGTTTTGCACATATGTCCATCTTTGTAGTTCTCAATCAGTTAGATCTCCTTACAACTTAAACAGGAGATATAGTTTGCATATATTGGGTAGATTTATCACCTATAAGAATATATAATAGCGGCCCCACTCAAATACTTCTCTCTCAGATTTCCACAACTTCATATTTAAAAAGAAAGGTTATAAAAAAAGGTCTCTCCTTGCTTTATAACATGATTCTTATGGGCAAGACTCAAGGTAAATTCTCTACATGACCAAATGGGAGGGAGACCTAAACCAGACCTTTTCCATAGAGCAATGGAACCAGGCACACTCTATCCCCCCCAAGGTTTTCCAAATGTGCCAATCATCAAGAAACCATGCACAAATTCAACTTAAAGGGGGTATTACCACCTACCAGATTAGCCCATATATTCCCGGGCTCTTCCAATTTTCTAGGGAAAGATGTGGGCAGCAAGGAACCATGCTTCATGTCTGGTGGGGTTGCCCAATAATTAAAAAGTTTTGGAAGCGCATTGGCCTCTTGTTACAGGAAGTAATTGGGGTCCCCTTTACAGGCTTTCCCCGGGAAATTTGGCACTCCTAGATATAAATTTTACTGAGATACCGCCTGTTCACAGAACAGTTTCTTTTCACATATTAATTGTCGCTAGAACAGCTATAGCAAATCACTGGAAGGACCCTAAGGCCCCTTCTATTACGGAGGTTATCCGCCGTATAAATTTTAGCTGCGCCTGTGAACTAAGGTTGATTGATCTCCTTTTTACTCTCACAAAAAACCGCTCTCTATGGGATACTTGGATTTCCTCCAGGTATTACTCACCAAAGGGTTTTAAATAACACCTGTATTATTGATTTAATTTTTTCTTCTACCAATACTTGCTCATAATATAACCTCGGTTAGTTGTTTACTGTTTTCTGTTTTAGGCTGTGTTCACACGGCTTATTCCCGACGGATTTGTGAGCGCAATCCGGCTCACAAATCCGCTGTGAATAAGGCCGGGGGCGGGCCCGGAGTGCGGCGGGGGCGCCGCTCTCCGGCCCCATAGACTTGCATTATCCACGGCGCGTATTGCGCCGGGATAATGTGCATGTCACTTTCTCCCCGCCCGGCGGATTCGCCGTGCAGGGGGGAGTGACGGAATCCACTGTTCTCTATGAGAGCAGTGGATTACCGTAATGACTCCGACGGATTGGCACCGTACTGCAGCGCAAATCCGGCGCGCAGTACGGCGCCAATCCGCGGCAAAATAAGCCGTGTGAACGAGGCCTTACTGCTTCTCATGCTCATCTGAACATGTACTGATTTCTACCTGATGATATCGAATAGCTCTACTATCCATTGTATAACCGTTGTGAATCTACTCTTTTGATTATATTGATTCTCATATCTGTACATGTCAATATCAATAAACATGTTTAAATAATATATAATAGCTCCTCTTCTTGATTACCTCTCTGCCATTCAGCATCACACACAGGGGCCACATGTTACCTCACTGCATTATTTGGAGTCACTGTACACATTCTGCTGTATTGAATGATTGTGTTTTTCTGCAGGTACTGTTCTTATAAAAAGCAGCAATGGGCAACTCATGCTGGTTTCCCAACAAGCTTTGGCACGAGCACAGGCCCAGATACAAAATTCTACTTCAAGACCACCTATATCCTCCAGTGCTCCCACCATACAGATCTGCAGCATACAGGTAACAGTGCAGACAGATGTGTTACTTTTTATAGTACAAGCACATTTACAGTGCAGTAAGTTTATGTTCACACAGCGTTATGGGATATGTTTTCAGATCTGAAAATCGCATCCCAAAACGCTGCGACGATCGGATCCAATACATATCTAACACGCAGCTGCATGTTTGGATGCGTGTTGGATGCAGCAGGATCGCATCCTATCATTTTAAATAGCGCTCCTACTGCGTCTTTTGGACCAAGAATTGACATGTCAATTCTTGGGACGGATCTGAAAAACGCATTGAAACGTGCATCGGCAATCACTTGTGTGAACGCCAATGCATGTTTCATATTAAAAGCAATATAAATCGCACTGCTATTTATTAGCCGACAGACTGATCCAAACACGCAGCTAAAAGCCTATGTAAACACGGAGTAAACACGCTGTGTGAACATACCCTAACAGACAAAGCTGTTTTTTTTGGGGGGACTTTCAGGGTTTGTCCCCACAGCAAAACCGTCTGTCAAACTTTACAATTGACCTCTATGAAAAACCCGTGCAGCAGTCCCCACCGCACGGTTTTCCGGTCCAAAAAACATAGCACATGTTCATTCTTCCTCCAGTTTTCGGGTGGAATATGAACAAGTCTATGCAAATGGGGAGGGCTTTTCTCCGCAAACATGCAAGAAAAGCTGCCCCCCCCTGCAGTCGTGTGCACGGCCATAAAACAGTGCAAATACCGGTCAGATATTTGCTGTCTGCCATGGGGACAGTCCTCACTGTAAAGCTTCATTCACATGTGACAGAAATTCCACATATTTTACCTGTGGAGTTGCTCAGGTGAAATCTACTGTAGATGACAGCAGCAGGCAAGGGGTTGAGATCTTACAACTCTTACCCGCATGCTATGGACATTTTTTCTGAAGTACTTTGATTTTTCAAATTTCCACAGATTTCACTATTACCAATGTAGCAGGGATGAGATCTGCTGTGAATCTGCAGCAACATCTGCATGCAGTACCCCCACCCTACTAAATCAACAGTCGCACATTGAACAAGGTTCATGAAAAAAGAACTGGGGTTCTGCAGCACCCACTATTGTAGGTAGTGTTCCTCGAGTCACATCCAACTCGCTAATCCTTGCAATGTGAAAGGGGTTAATAAAGCTCATCTGCAGTCACCTGTTTCGGGGGTTGTCCCTTGGCAGTGCACGGTAGACCACTGGCTGGCCTGGTGAAAGGCAGTGGACTAGCCTCAATTCTATTTAAATTTCAGGGGAGCAATCAAGGCAAATAAGTCTCCAAATAGGCAAATAGTGTCTAACTGTAAGACAGTTTTAGGTTAGGCTAGCCAGTCTTACAATGTGATAAATCTGGTGCAGGTTAAATTGTCTATTTTAACTTTGTACCACTATTAAGTTGGCTTACTTTTTATGCCACTAATTATGGCAAAATTATTGTCATGCCCATTTTCACTCAAAGTCACACCCTTTTACCGAGGTCATGCCCCTTTGACAGACTAGCCACAGAAGTGTGTAGAAGCTGTGTAAAACACAATAAATATGGTGTAAAGCATGTGGGACATTTATTTTCGGCACAAATTGTTCCAGAATTCTGGCACAACTGCCTTAATAAAAGTGCCCCATTGTGTCTCTCCCTAATGAGAAGCATTTCCCCTTTTTAAACTATGCTTATTGCATCTCACCTAGCCAGCCAGTATTATATTCTGCACTGATGAGGAGCAAATATCCTGAAACAGCTTTTTGCAGATGAACAAACTGACATGACTTTATTAATCCCTTTCACATTGCAAGGCTCAGTGAATCACCTGTGACTAGAGGAACACTGCATCCAGTAGATGGCACTGCAGAGCCCCAGCTCTTTTCCCATGAGCCTTTTAATGGGAATTTTTTTTTTTTTTTTTACTTATTAAAACAAGACTTTGATGCATAGTCTTTTTTTCTTAGCCGTTTTTATTTTCTGGTTATAGATTTCTCAATTCAGTCGTCTATATATGATTGTAGGGACAGCATTCTTGCCTGCACTGCTTTAACAGCAGTCAGAGAGGTACTTTACAGCAGTTTCATGCACATAGGAGCCTGTGAACTGACTCAGTCCCTATTGATTTCTATAGGAGAATTTTCTAGTCATGCTCTGTGACCTGGGAAGAAGTCAGCGTGCAGGGAGGGAGCTGTGACTGTCTCCTATTGTGACTGGTGGATCCTGTGTTATCTATTCACATTGGTGTCACCTTTCAGTTTGACCCTTCTTGTGCTGATAATGAGCAGACTACTGAAAATCTCTCTCTATGGAACAGAAAGTGTCAGACTGTTATTCGGCCTTGTGGCAAATGTGAAAACTGCAGGACTTAAGAATTAATAAATATTGAACGTGATATGGAAAATTAAAAAAACATAACCAAAAATTCCTAAAAAATATGTTTAACATAAAAACGTGAATTAAACAATGTAATCTTTTTGACACATTCCCTTTAAACTCTATTTTAAATTTCAGTGGAGAGATCAAGGCAAATTAGTCTCAACACACAACATGATGCCTCTCCCTATAATTAGGAATCTTACTCCTTTTGAACTATGTTGAACAAGAATGATGCTTCTCTGGTGCTTCCGTTAATTAATAGCAGAACTTATTCAGCTTGATACTAAACAACACATCAGAGGTCAGTCTGAATAGCTGATCTGCATTGTGTACATACAGCAAGCTTTATCATGTCCCCAGTGTTTTTTTAGGTTTATGAATTGTAACATGGTCACAAGAGAGGAGATGTTGGAGCCAGATTGAAAACATAACTGTGCACAAACTTGTTACAGTAATGGGAGCACAAAGTTGGGTGTTAAGAGATTGTCTCACTACAGACATTGATGGTATATATTGCTAGGTCCTATCTCCTAAACAAACTCTGAAACCGGAGTTCTGAGTTTCGCCGCTTGACTAAACTCTGAACCCCCATTCACGTTTATGGGAGAGCCCCGACCACACCGGAGAGGTTTCTGGGCTCGTTTAGGAGATAGGTGCAGGTCCCAAACCTATCAGATATTGATGGTATATCCTAGTAAAATGCCATCAATGTCAGTATTGCCACCTTTAGGCCTCGTTCACACGGCTTATTTTGCCGCGGATTTGCCGACGGATTGATGATCGTCAATCCGTCGGCAAATCAGTCAGAAATAAGTAACAGCCTATTTTCTATTGATTTCAATAGAAAAAAACGGCTCGTCGTTCACACGACTGTATTTCCGTGCCGGATTGCCGCCGCGGATTGACGACGGCAATCCGTACGGAAAAACAATGTGCATGTCAATTATTTACGGACGATTCACCACCTACAATAAATTGGAGATGGTGAATCCGTCGGGAATCAGTTACAAATACGTGCCACACTTAGTGGCACTTATTTGCAACTGATTTTCAACTGATTTCAGAACGTATTTACGATCGGCAATCCGATGTAAATACGTTCTGAAATAAGCCGTGTGAACATAGCCTTAAGAGCCGAGTGCAGTATGACGAGCCCCCAGGGAAACCAGTAGGTTAATGGTGGTTTGGTGGGTAGATTACTTGGTGTGCTGGAGGAGATAGTTGTATTGTAAAAGGCAGGAAATTTATTTATTTATTTTTTCTTTGTACTAGGGTGTTACTCATGGTGGCCTTCAGGGAGGAGGGAGAAGAGCAGTTCTTTACTTGATGTCATTGCTCTTTCACTTTGGATCCTCTTGTTTGGCTGTAGTTCCTGTTGTTAGGGTATTCTTGACAATCCGTTAAATAATTAATCTACGGTAGTAAATAAGGCTGTGTCTACACGGCACAGGTTTCCCATCGGATTTACGGCGGATTCAGTATTTAGAACCCAATGAAAATCCGACTTTACCCAGTGCTGTGTAGGCTGCAATGAGAAATCCATGCTGTGGTCTACACAGCACAGATTGTTTCCGGTCAGTTGAAAAATCCGCTGGATTTTCAAACCCGCTGGATCTTCCTACTACTCTGCTGTAGAGAGACAAGTAGTGCATGTATTTTAGCAATATGGGTATTTACCAGTGAAATGACAAATACATGTTTGTAGGTTGGCAGTGTCCATAGTATTATATGTTGAATATGGTTCCCAGCTAGGGTATGGTCACACGGGGTAATTTTGGCGCTCATTTCGTCGCATATTTGTGCTCTAATATGGGCGAGATGCGTGCCGAACTTGCGGTAATCCAGAGTTCTCATAGAACTATGGATTACGCCTCCTCTCCCTGCTCATACAATACGATCATATTGTACGTGCGGGGAGATAAGTGGCATTTCAATTACTTGTGGCAAATACCCGCCATGAATAAAGAATGTCAATGGGGCCAGCGGGAGGATGCACGCGATTGCGCAAGCTCCCAAAACACACGATGGACTGTACGCGCCGCAATACATCGTGTGAACATAGCCTGACAATGACCCACAAAAACTCGTTGCATTTTGCACGCTGAAAACGAAGGCCTTTGTAACTGACAGGATCACTGTGTTTATGCAGCAATGCGCCCAAATATAACAGGCCTGACATTGGATTATGATATTATGTGGCTGAATCCATGTTCTCTCTTTAACTTCATAGCTTAGTTTGTTTGTATGGAAATAACAGATGTGATTGTATAAATTCTGGTTTATATTGAGGATTCCAGCTGTGCAGTTCAGAACATGAAAGCAGCAATTAATTGTTACGTATAGTACCATCTTTTTCTAGTGTTTGAGTTTTCCACTGTGTGCCTGTCCCCCAAAACATAATTGATTGTGGCTCCCTGTCTGCAGATCATGTGTGGGTTTTTTTTGTTTTACTTGCAGCCCCCGGTTTTCCTGCACTTGGCTTTTACTTTCATTGCCCTTTACAAAATCTTGTGATTTGTAAATCAATCAATAATTTGCTCTTGATTTCACTTTTTGGGGGGCTGTCTTCCAAAGGGGTATTGCTCACAGATTTCCCTCCCCAATCACCTCTGTTAACCAAGCTGCATTGGCAGAAAAGGCTTTAATTTTAATGGCAGTATTGGTGTTGGACATCCACTGACTGGTGAAAAATATCAGAGAACAAACAACCTGCAACCACTGCTCGAAGAACACAAGCTGATTGTGACAGTGTTAGGCCATGTTCACACGGCTTAAAATGGGCCGTATTTCGGTCCGTAATTACGCGCCGAAGTGCGCCAATTACGGGCCGAAAACGGCCCATTCATTACGGTAATTCACAGTTCTCATAGAGAACTATGGATTACTGTCTCCTCTCCTCCCCCGCCCGGCCGAAGCCGCCGGGCGGGGAGATAAATACATGTCACTTTCTAGCGGCGTATACGCGCCGCTAGCAGTGATTGTCTATGGGCCGGCGAAGTGCCGGCCCCCCCGCTCGCTCCCCCGCTCCCGGCCACACGGCGTAATTGCGGGGCGTAATTACGCCCTGCAAATACACCGTGTGAACATAGCCTTATGGTCTAGAAAATACTTGTTTTTGGTATTCTCTGGGCCACTCCTTCATGTGGAAGGCACTGTCAATTTTGGTGTGATTCCATCCTTGCAGATCATACACCCATAGACGATTTTCTTCCCTGGGGTGGATAGGATCGTCTTGCAAGACAATGTAACATGTCACATGGCTAGAAATATCTGACATTGGTTGAAAGAGCATAAGCAAGACTTCCAATACTCCCCCAGGCCCCAAGTACCAAAGACTTAAACCCAAAATTGAGCACTATGGACCCCCTAAAAGCCTTTGGCGCTATAGAACCTCCACCACTCACCTTCTAGCAGCTGTGGGATACACGCCATCACATTTCGCCAAAATATTTGGACAACCATAGGGCCTATTTGACACCCCACCCTTTCTTTTTTGCGTAAAAGCTGCTATATGGTTACTAGCTGGTGGTCATAATAAATTAAGTCTGTATTTTTTGCACCGATGTATGTGTAGAGAAGTCGCTGATGAGTGTGAGCAACAATCTCTGTACTAGCGAATGGAAGATGATGAACTCTCTATATTCAATCCCCTAGCTTCACCATTGCATTAGATCCAGGGGGGAAAGCAAGGTTTCCCCCCCTAGGTAGTTTATTGACTGTACCTTCAGAAATGACAGATAGAGGATGACATATGTATGTCTGGTCAAATGGAGATAAGCAAAAAGGGACAAAATGATCCCCCCCCCAAAAAAGGGGAGGATACAAAAGCAAAGGCGTATAGGAATTAAATCATCAACATCTTATAACCATATATAATAGTGGCAACAGGGCTGCAGAAACAATCAAAAGTGTGCAACAGATAAAACATAAAAACAATAAAAAATAGACCCCACGGACAGTAAGTGTTTTAACCGGAAATTATACAATTCAAAACATACAGAAATTAAAAAATTTTTACATAACTTTCTAATACTGGTGCAGTAGGCCTCTGTCTAGAAAAACAATGACATACCCCCAAGATTATCATAGTAATAGCTCCAGTTGACTGATTGTATGGACTAAACAACAGTTCAGTCATGTGACCCTTGGTATCGAGGTAACAGCAGCATCTTATCATGTTTTCCAGTGTATGTGCAGAAGACATTGCATATTCTTCTTTTTCTCAAACTTTTTGTGCTTTTTTTTTTTTTTTTTTTTTTTTTTTCTTCTCCCACAGTTTATGAACAACATTATAGCAATTAATGTAATACATACAATGAAGAAATTCCTGGAGCCATAACCATATTAATTTCACCATTATTCCAGTCCATTTACCCCATAGATAACATTTTACCCTGTTGCTACGTGAATTCCAGGGGTCACATGATGCTTTGCTTAGTCCATACATCTAGCTCATGAATGCATTACACAGGAATGGTCTGTAGCAGGCCTGCACAACATATGGCCTGTTTGTGCTATACCCACTGCCATGTCGCCTGGTTTTAGGGTGGTAAATCTGGTTTGGGGCCCTTTCCCTGGGAAATTTTTTAGCCCCCCCCCTTGCCAATTGGCAGCCCTGATTGGGTCCATACCATTCTACTAAAAGAAAGCAGACAACTCCTTTTAAGCATTATTAGAATAACATTTAACCCCCGCCCTCCCGCAGATTTGGGAAATCCTCCCGCCGGGCACCAGAGACGCTGGTGTGCTACTCGGCCCGCCGGGCCGCTGCAAGGCAGGTGAAGCGCCGCAGCTCCCGCTACCCCCCGGTGCTGTCCGTGCGGGGAGGAGGCAGGGGGGATTTTTCCCTCCTCCCCCTGTAGTACAGCCCGGGCCGGGTGCGAGGAGGAGGGAGGAGGGATCGCTCCCCCCCCCCATGTACAGCGCCGGCCGTGGCGGGGAGGAGGATCGTTCCCCTCCTCCCTCCTCCCCCTGTATGGACAGGGCCGCCGGGGGCGCTGTACAACAGATCGCGTCGCAGGGGTGGACTGCAGCTGCACTCACTCCCCCCCGACGTGAGGATCGTCAGACTGGGCCCGGGTGCAGGGGGCCTGGTGAGGTAAGTGGCTTTTATTATTTTTTTTGTATTACTATGGGGGGGGGTCTACCTGGGTAAAAAAAGGGGGCATCTACCTGGCTAAAAAGGGGGGATCTACCTGGCTAACAAAGGGGGGGGATCACCCGCCGTAAGGGTCTACCTGCTTTCTTCCAAGCCATTACTTAGGCGGGGTGGGTTGGCTTTTTTGGGGGCGGGCACCAAAAAAATGGACGTGTCCAGCTACCGCGCCGCCCCCCTTCGATCTCCGCTTTTCCATTTTCAAAAAGTTGCAACTATGCATTTTCCTGTGTCTTACAAAAAGGGGATGGAATAAAATATGTCAAAGGGATGAATGCAGGTTCCCCTAAGGGGATATCATGGACATGTCTTGTATAAAAATACTAATTGTTAAGTTTTTGTCCTGGTTTGGGTGCATAGACAAAGGGTCACTTTTTGGGGTTAGTTGGTCTGGCTCAATAGGTTATTTTACATATTTTATGCAGTTGATTTAAGATATTTAAATTAAGGAATATACAAATTCTGTAACATCTTTTAAAAAGGATGTTCCACATCTGTTTCACCACCACTTTAACTCCACTTCCCGGGGAGGATGTGGGGATTATACAGCAATGATTGGATAACAGCTCTGCGTTCCCACAGCCTGTTACAGTGAAAAATTTCAGGAAGTCTGTACGCTGTAGTGCACAACCCAGTGTCGGACGGGGGTCGGGCCCAAGGGAGTTGATCTTGGGGCCCACCCTACGTCATGAAAATATTACCCCCTCTGGGACATAAACGCGCCCATTTACCACAAATACAGGTTCAAAACAAATTTGTATTGTTAGTACAATAGCAAAAGCACATATCTGTATCTCACACATTTTTCAGTCTAACATATCGTAGACAAAAAGGGGGAAGAATCCATCCATATCCCCCTCCACCCACCTACAATATCCCCCCCACGCTCCCCTTTGGTCACGCACCTCACCCCTTCAAAATAAACACCAGCAAGAAAGTAAAATGTAACTCCTATCACGGGTCAGTGTTACCCACCTTACAAACGGGACACAGTACGCTGCCCAATATCCCGCACAGATAAACCACAACACCGGGCCCTATAAGACCACGACACCACTCAGGGAAACCTACAACACCGCCAATGGAAAACCCCATAGAGATCAGACACCACCAGTATAACCTACAACACCGCCATATAGAACCACATAAGGTCAACACCAGCTCAGTTAACCTACAACACCGCCCAAAAAAGACCCCATAGAGTCAACCCATTTTAGGGAAACCTACACCACCACCATATAGAGGTCAACCCAGCTCAGGCCCCCATCACATTACAAAATAAAAAGAAATCCCGAAATCAGGGACTCTCCGGGGACATCTGATGAGTCGTTCTCTCTCTTATGAGCCGTTCTTATTCCCTTTTCTTCTGCATCCGTTCCACACCACCATGATGACTTGTCCCGGCTACAACTCATCCCTGCAGAAATTACAGAATCCTCAATTTTCCAGCATCTCTTCACTTATTCCCACTGCTGTACAAACTACCCAGGGGTGGGAGAGCGGGTACAAGCCTAGTATCCTAAGGGGTTGGAGGGTGGAGAGAGGCCCCAGGTAACTAGACAGGTCCTATTTAGGTAGGTAGACTCTCGCTGGATAAGTTGGTAGGCCAGCCCCAGGCAGGCTGGTGGGTACCTAGCCACAGGTGGGTAGGTAAATAGCCCCCAGGTAGATAGGCTACAGTTAGGTTGGTGGACCCCAGTTAGGTAGGCTGTAGGTAGGTGTTGGTGAGTCCCAATTAGTTAGACTGTAGGTAGGTGGTTTCCCCCAGTTAGGTAAGCTGTAGGTAGTTAGGGTCCCCTTTATATAGGCTGCAAGCAGCTTGGGACCCCCTTTAGGTAGTATACAGGCAGTTAGGGGTCTCCTTTAGGTAGTATACAGGCAGTTAGGGGTCTCCTTTAGGTATGTGCAGAAGTCAGGCCCCCCCCCCCCCTTAGCTACTGTGTAGGTAGTCAGAGCCCCCTTAGTATTTAGGTAGGCAGGGCCCCGTTTAGATAGCCAGGGCCCCCCTGTAGGTAGTCAGAACCCCCCTTGTAGTCAGGGCCCCCTTAGATTGCCATGGCCAAAATAAACGATAATAATGGCCCCCCTCCCTGTAGGTAGCCAGGCCCCCCTTGGTAGTCGGGGCCCCCCTTGTAGAGAGGGCCCCCCCCCCCTTTGTAGGAAGCCAGGGCCCCCCCTCCCTCCCTGTAGGAACCCGGGGCCCCCCTCCCTCCCTGTAGGAAGCCAGGGCCCCCCCTCCCTCCCTGTAGGAAGCCAGGCCCCCCCTCCCTCCCTGTAGGAAGCCAGGGCCCCCCCTCCCTCCCTGTAGGTAGGCAGGGTCCCCCTTTGTAGAGAGGATCCCCCCATGTAGGTAGCCGGGGCTCCCTTTTTAGCCAGGCCCCCCCCCCTAGTAGCCAGGGCCCCTGTAGGTAGTTTAAAAAAAAAAAAAAACAGCCACTTACCTGGCTCCCGCTCCCGGCCGCTTCGATCTCCCCGCTGGCGCCCGGCAGGCTTAAGGCCTAGTGCCTTAAGCCTGCCACAGCGGTCGGCAGAGCGCAGCGCTAGTGGCGCTGTGCTCCGCGGACACCGCGCCCGCCCCGGAGTCGGGGACATAATCCCCCAACTCCCGGGCCGGTCTCTGGGCACTCGGGATGCAGGTCCCGGGCGTTCAGTGACCGGGGAGCGGCGGCACTGCCTCCGGGGCCCACAGCAGCTCTGGGGGGCCCACCGGGGGATTCACCGATCCCCCGGCGGCCTAGTCCAAGCCTGCACAAGCCTACCAAGCTCTGAAGTTGTCAGTAACCCTGTAGATCACCGGTCCCCAATCTTTTTTCTACCAGGGACCGGTTTGATGCACGACAATTTTCCCCGGCCCATGGGGGGTGGAGTTATTGGGGCGTGGTTATTCGGGGCGGGGTTAGGGAGGGGATTGGATGTTTAGAATCACACACACAAAAAAAAAACAATAAAGTGTATACTGTGTCATTTAGGGGTATCGTATGCGGTAACCAGTATTTTATAACTGGGGACTGATTTTCAGCTCTGTGGGTCACTATTATATTAATAAAGCTAACCCACAAGCTGATAATCATCTGCAGTAATAAATTTACACTCTGTGGGCAGCATATACATGTATATAATATACATATTGTAATCAGCTCTGTCATTATAGAGAGATATGCCCCCTGTAAAAAATAACTATAGCCCCCCCGTAGTGATAGTGATACATAGCTGCCCCAAATATAAATAATGAAACATAGCTCCCCCAGTAGTGATAATTAAACATAGCTGCCCCCAGTAGTGATAATGAAACATAGCTGCCCCCCAGTAGTGATAATGACACATAGCTGCCCCCAGTATTGCTCATGACACACAGCTGCCCCCAGTAGTGATAATGAAACATAGCTGCCCCCAGTAGTGATAATGAAACATAGCTGCCCCCAGTAGTGCTAATGATACATAGCTGCCCCCAGTAGTGCTAATGATACATAGCTGCCCCCAGTAGTAGTGCTAATGATACATAGCTGCCCCCAGTAGTAATGATACATAGCTGCCCCCAGTAGTAATGATACATAGCTGCCCCCAGTAGTGATAATGATACATATCTGCCCCAGTAGTAGTGATATTTATACATAGCTGCCCCAGTAGTAGTGATAATAATACATAGCTGCCCCAGTAGTAGTGATAATGATACATAGCTGCCCCAGTAGTAGTGATAATGATACATAGCTGCCCCCAGTAGTGATAGTGATACATAGCTGCCCCCAGTAGTGATAGTGATACATAGCTGCCCCTGCAGTGCTAATAATACATAGCTGCCCCAGTAGTGATACATAGCTGCCCCAGTAGTGATAGTGATACGTAGCTGCCCCAGTAGTGATAGTGATACGTAGCTCCCCCAGTAGAGATAGATAGCTGCCCCCAGTAGAGATAGATAGCTGCCCCCAGCAGAGATAGATAGCTGCCCCCAGTAGGCAGCTAGGACAATTAAAAAATAAAAAAGAAAAAAAAGAAAAAAAAAGTAGTAGTAGTCACTCGCCTTTCCCGAATCCTCGGCCGAGCTCCTTCTCACAGCAGCGAGCGGCGCAGGGGGTGTGACGTCACTGTGCATCACACTCCCTGCGCCGCTCATCGTTGTAGATGCGGAGCTCAGTGAGCACCGCATGTACAGCGAGGGGGAAACAGGGGCGGTAATACATCGCTCCTGCTTTCCTGTACTAAATGCAGGCCGCACGATGTGCGCAGTTTGCTAGGCCCTGCGCGGCCGGATTACAGCGGCCGCGCAGACTGGATGCCGACCGCCCGGGGACTAAAGTCACGGGACGGCCGGCATCATGTTAGCCCGGGCCGCGGACCGGCAGGAAATACGCTAAGGCCCGGTGCCGGTCCGCGGACCGGCGGTTGGGGACCCCTGCTGTAGATAACTCATCAGGGAGCAAGTCACCATGGTTAGACAGGGCAGCGAGATTTGGCCGGTAATCTAGGGAAGCTTGGGCATACCAGCTGGAGATGAGATTTGCTCTGTTGCCTAAATAAAAAAAAAATCGGAACAGCAATATACAGTTAGGTCCATATATATTTGGACACTGACACAAATTTAGTTTTTTCTACCTGTTTACTGAAACATAGTTAAGTTATAGTTATATTATGGACATAAAGTCCAGACTTTCAGCTTTCATTTGAGAGTATCCTCATTAACCCCTTAAAAGACCCGACGTATGAATACGTCACAGGGCGCTAAGGGCTTTGCAGGGGGGTCAAACCCCCCGACCCCCTGCACAGCAGCTGGGTGTTAGCAGCTAATCGGCGCTAAACCCCCCGTTTACAGCGCGAACGGCAGCGCGCCCGCGGGTGTTTAACCATTCAGATGCCGCGGCAAAGGTGCCGCGGCATCTGAATGAACGAATGAAGCTCGGTGCCGCGCACCTATCTACAGGGCGATCGGCGACGTCGCAGCATAGCTTCAGCGATCCAACGCCCGGACCTAGCAGCGGGGAGCCTTGTGAAGGCTCCCGTCACCCCCCTGTCCTGATTTGCTCTACTTCCGCTGCAGACAGGAAGTGCGGAAACCGCCATCTTGGTTTCGGTCTAAATGCAAATTTTCTATGCAATGCATTTAGACTGTATTGACAAACGCGCCACCTTGGTCAAGCACCAAGGGGGAATCAATGTTAAAGTAAAAAAAAAATTACAGTTTTAAAGTACAACAAAAAGTATTAAAAGTTCAAATCACCCCCCTTTCTCCATTTTACAAATAAAAACAATAAAATAATAAAGAAGTTACACATATTTGGTATCACCGTGTCCAAAAAAGTCCGATCTATAAAAATATAACATCATATAACGAAAACGTTGCAGTGGAGACGTAGCCTAACAGTTTAAGATCTAGAGCAGGGGCCTGTAGAACTCCTTTTTTTTTTTTTTCCCCAAATGCCAAATTCTGACTGGAAGACAAATCCAGCCTCTAGTGTTTCTAGAAACATGTGTTGTCACCCATTAGATGGTTGCAATGGATGCAGCCTCCCTGCCTTTATTTTTCCCCATGAATTATATGAATAGATTTTATTTTTTTTTTCCCCCTTATACCAGGGCTTAGTATACTCCAGATATTTCATCACCCCTTTTCAGACCGCTAGAAGATGGAAATGTTGTTATACCTTCTGTCAAACTCCATCTGACAAGAAAGAACAATATCTTGATATCTATAATTATCAGAAAACACTTTTGGAAATAACAATGAGTCCAAATTAAATCTGTCATTCAAAATTTTACAGTAGGTTTCTTGATCTAAAAGCACTTGAAGTTAACTTTATTTTCTTTGTAGTGGTAATAGCTGGCAGAAAGCTTATGGTCAGGGTTAAAATCTTTTAATGTTCTACTTCCAGTAGGTCAAAAGGTGGTTTTCCTAAGCCTTCAAGAACTAACTTTAGATCCCCTTGGAGGACTAGAGTTTTGATACTCGGTCTTTTTTTCAGAAAATACTTTCAAGAACTGTTCTCCAATTTGGTTGTTGCAGACCACAGACAGATTACTTAATGCTGTTATGTGTACTTAAAAGGGTATTTTTATCTCGGACGTCTCTAGCACATTGACCAGACGTGCTCTAAATGTGTGCTAGGCATGGGTCTACCTTGCCCCATCTGCACTTGTGCCGCAGCAGCACAAAACATAGAGATGGACGCACATGCGCATCTCTCTCTTTGATTCAGTGGGATGCTTGAGATGACCTTTTAAAGTGCTAGGTTTTAACCTTTTGTTTAGTCCTCATTGCAGAAAGAATTTTAGAATCATTTGGAAAAAGTGTCTGAACCATCTCTATACTAGGATCAAAAAATGTTCTGAATTTTTAATGATAATTTTTTAGGATAATTTGCTATGAACTTTAAGGAGATATATATAATAAAAAAAAGATATGCCTTTCAATTTTTAATATGCTCCCCTCAGGATCAAAACAGTCTGTCTGCATTTTTGTAGGTCCATGAGAGTGATCAGACAATGGTGAAGAACTTTAATGATCCTGACCTTCTCTTGGTGGTGTTTCTGCCGAATTTTGGCAAATAGCAGTTGTTAAAGCTTACAACAGATGATTTTCTGAATTTTTTTTTTTCCGTGAATAAATCCACTTTAGGTAGACCCCGTTTGTCTAGTAGAAGATCATGGGTGATATGTATAAATTTTGGTGAATTTTGGTCTATAGATTGTAGAACCAGAGTAGGCAGGACACCGGAGCGTAGAACCAGAGTAGGCAGCGGCGACAACAGGAAGGGGTATCCCTATAAAGCCCGTGCCAAAAGGCCATAGGTGGAAAGGGAACCCCAATTAGGTACTGTCCCTATAAATCTAAGAAGCTGCTCATGTGCGCCCCTAGTGGCTGGCTGGGATAGTGCAGGCAGAAGCAGAGACTGCAGCACAGCACTGAAGGAGGAAGCAGGACGTGGCCAGGTGAGTAGCCGCGCAGCAGACCGCAGCGCGCGGCGTTACCGCAGCCATGAAAAATATTTCCTAAGAAAAGAAAAACCGCATCATCCAGCCCCTCGATAGCGGTCTTTTGACCAAGAAAATTGCCAAACTGCATCAGGTGAGGCCATGATAGCTGGAAGAATATGAATGGAAGTCCATTCCTTAATTCTAAAGTCAAGAGATATCCAGGCAAAATATCAGCGCCAATAAGTCGGCTTATCACAAGGTCTATCAGTTCTGGTGAGTTAAACAAGGAAGTGGAGGTGGCTCGTATGCTTCCTAATAGTGAGATCACAGACGTCCATGCAAGCACCATATGACACGCATTGCACGAGTCTGGAATGATGGCCCAAAAAAGGTGAAGTTTTTTCAAATAAAAAAGTATGAAAAGTGGACAGTAGAAGTTTGGAAATGAGTAATTTGAAGCAATGAAAGTCAATAGATCTGGCTCTGGTGGGTGCAAACAGGTCTTGAAGAATTGAGGGAAAAATTGCTTAAAGGGGTTGTATCATTTCATTGAATGGTCTTCAGAATAAGGGGACAGTGAATACAAGCAACTTTGCAATTGGATGTCATTAGCAAAGCTGACTTGTTATCACAGGATCCCGTATCTTCTGTTTACACTGATATCCAGCGCTGGTCGGATCCCTCCTCCTTGCATTTCACTAGCTGAGAGCTCATGTACATTCTGTTCAGCCCCTGGTCGGCTGTATTCACGGAGCTTACATTCCTGCCTTTCACTCAAAGTAAGGGACCGGCACATTTTCACTCTGCACAGCCAGAAGAAACAGAATTACACTGCAGGGCTTCTACAATCAGGAAACAGCACAATTGTATGTCGATCCCTGCCTCTCCTGCATAGAAGGGAGATCTGTGCTGTTCACAGAAAGCTGTAACAAATCTCCAGCTGTGAGAGGAGAAGAGATCAGTGCTCAGTCTAGATTAAATGCAGCCTGGGTATGTATTCTGCTCTTACAAAATAAGACTGATAGGGAGAGACACAGTGACATGTGGACTCAGAGGGAGGGAGGTGGGGGGGGGGGAGGCTCTCGGGAGCCAGCATGAACAGTGAAGGGGGAATAAACGCCCCTGCATTTCTAGTGTTGAGAAGCTGAGAGCAGTATGAATCAGCCGAACTAAAGAAGCGATACATCCCCTTTAACAGAACGAGAAATTTAAGAAACTGTCAAGTTCGGCGGAGGAAGTCTGATGATGCTGGGTTATTTCAGAGCCAAAGGTCAATTGACCTGGATCAATGGTGGTCTGAATGCTGAGCTATATGTGAGTATCCTACAAGATGAGTTATTTCAAACAGTCAAATACTATGGGTGTTAAAAGGACAATATAGTGTTCTAGCAGGACAGTGACCCGAAGCATTTGTCAAGACTGGTGAAGAAATGGTTCAATGACAATGAAGTAGAGTTGCTGGATTGGCCCCCAGACTTCAACCCAATCGAACACATGTGGGTAGAGTTGAAGAAAAAGCTGTATTTGTACCCAAGTGAGTCAACCAGTGTGCACTAATATTGAGAACATGTAGAAGAGACTTGGGATTAGATTTCGGTCGAGACATGCTTGGATCTGATCGAGAGCATGCCCAGAAGGATTCAGGCAGTGTTCAAAGCTAAAGGTGGTTTTATAAAATACTAACAAAATAATAAAACTTTAAATTTTTAAGAGCAAAACCGTAACAATACAGTTACATGAGTAGCTGCAAATCAAATTGATGTATGAGATAGCCAAGATGATTGTCTATAAAATGATGGGAGTCTCGCATTCAAAGCTGTAATGGAATGTTGAGGTATGGAGCCTTTAAAGTCAGAAGTTCAAAACGTGGTTAGCCTTTTGCTTAGCACTGTAAATGACATGTTCTTAACATGTTGTACCAAATGGCAGTGTAGCACACTATGAGGTGGTTCATCTGATGGTGACTTTTAACACAAACTTGACGACTTTTCACTATACACAATATATTGTAAGAGGTTTGTATCCTGAAGGTCAAAAGTTACCATGACTGCATTTTCTTTGAGTGGTACTGTGCATCTGATTTTGAAACCAGCGTGGTATCCGCTGTCCACCTGGGAGCAAGGTGTCTGAGAGTGAGGTATTATACCAGCATGCTATCCACTGTCTATCTGGGAGTGATTATTCTGGAACATGTCTCAGGGTTCATCAGGAGGTATTAGAGGAGGTCCACAGATAAGGACATCATTGGAAAAACACGTCGGGAAGAGAGACTGGTTCAGTTTGTATATATCTAGACATCTACCTTTTATGAGGTTTTTTTCAATGCATCTGTTATGTTCTCTGTATTTGCTGCATATATTTATTAAGGAATATTTAGGAGTGTTATAAGGTGAGCCACCAATAGAGACAACTACTCTGCCTCTAGGAAGGGATACAAAGAGAAAGGAATAGGGGTCGTTGAAGTTATTGTGCCTGTTCTACAAATATTCTATGATTTTTGTATTGTTTGCTTGTATATTTATGCAGACATATTAACTCTTCCTATGAGCAGTTATGGTAACATTTTGAATCACTTGGAAAGCTGTATATATTTTCTTTTTTTTTGCTTTTTTTTTTTTTTTTTTTTTTTTTGAAATGTTGACATTTAGGATTTTTGTTTTGTGCAGTGATTGGCCTCTTAGCCTCCAAGAAGATCTCAACTGTTTTGAAACTCTTTTGCCATGTTTTCATTACTTAAGGATTTAAAGGGAATATTTAATCAAAAAATGACTTATTGTTTAACTCATGTTTTTATGTTAAACTAATTTTTTAAAGTTTTTTTTTTTTTTTTTTCTTTTAATTTTCCATATCACGTTCCATATTTTGTCCTGCAGTTTTCACTAAAGCCACTATGATTAATACGAGTCTGGCACTTACTGTTGTGTACAGAAAGATTTTCAGTAATCTGCTCATGATCAGTACAAGCAGGGTTACACTGAAAGGTGACACCAATGTGTATGAGAAACACAGGATCTATGAGTCACAATGGGAGATAGTTACAGTTCACCCTCTCCCACTCCCTGAACAGTGACTTATTCCCAGGTTACAGAGCATGCCTAAAAAACTCCAATAGAAGTCAATGGGACTGTTCCTTATATACAGGTTCCTACAGTGGGGAAAATAAGTATTTGATACACTGGTGATTTTGCAAGTTTTCCCACCTACAAAGAACAGAGAGGTCTGTAATTTTTATCGTAGGTACAATTCAACTGTGAGAGAAGGAATCTAAAAAATCCATAAAATCACGTTGTAATTAATTTGCATTCTATTGTATCAAATAATTATTTCATGCAATAGAAAAACAGAACTTAATATTTAGTACAGAAACCTTTGTTTGCAATTACAGAGGTCAGATTCCTGTAGTTCTTGACCAAGTTTGCACACACTGCAGCAGGAATTTTGGCTCACTCCTCCATACAGATCTCCTCCAGATCTTTCAGGTTTTGGGGCTGTCGTTGGGCTACGTTGAGTTTCGGCTCTTGCCAAAGATTTTAGATTTGGTTCAGGTCTGGAGACTGGCTAGGCCACTCCAGGACCTTGAAATGCTTCTTACAGAGTCACTTCTTAGGTGCCCTGGCTGTGTGTTTCAGTGTGTCATTGTCTACTGGACGACCCAGCGACAACCCATGTTCTTACTGAGGAAAGGAAGTGGTTGGCCAAAATCTTGTGATACATGGCCCCATCCCTCCTCCCTTCAATACAGTGCAGTCGTCTTGTCCCCTTTGCAGATTGGGACGGTATTCTTGGAGTTGTACTCCTCCTCCTTCTTTACCCAAACACTGCAAGTGGAGTTGAGACCAGAAAGTTCTGTTCTGGTCTAATATGATCACATGACCTTCTCCCATGCCTCCTCATTGGTGAACTTCAAATGGGCCTGGACATGTGCTGGTGTGAGCAGGGGGACTTTGCGTGTCCTGCAGGATTTTAATCCATGACAGCGTAGTGCATTACGAACGGTAATCTTTGAGACCGTGGTCCCAGCTCTATTCAGGTTGTTGACCAGGCTGATTCCTGACCCTTCTCAGTATCATCCTTACCCCACAAGGCAAGATCTTGCATGAAGCCCCAGACCAAGGAACATGACAGTCCTCTTGTGTTTTCTTCCATCTTCTAATAATTCGCCAATAGTTGTTGCCTTCTCACCAAACTGCTTGCCTATTGTCTTGTAGCTCATCCCAGCCTTGTGTAGGTCTAGAATTTTGTCCCTGGTGTTCTTAGACAGGTCTTTGGTGCAGAGGTTGGAGTGTGATTGAGTATGTGGACAGGTGTCTTTTATACAGGTTATGAGTACAAACAGGTGCAATTGATACAGGTAATGAGTGCAGAGTAGGAGAGCTTCTCAAAGAAAAACTAAGGACCAGATGTATGAAAACTGTTTTGGTCTAAGACTTTTTGTTGTCCATAACAACCAATCAGAGCTCCCCTATCATTTATTCAGAGCACTATGTGACATGAAGGAGGAGCTCTGATTGGTTGCTATGGGCAACACAGAAAGTCTGAGACCTAAACAGCTTTCATACATGTGGCCCCAAGGGTGCCTTCACACAGTGTGTTTTTTGCATTAATTGCTGTGCATTTCTGCAAAAAAAAAAAAACAGTGTGAAAGCACCCTAAGGGCATGTCCTCACTGCACGGTTTCTCAGCCGGTTTGCGGTTTTTCAGATCGCCTGAAAAACCGGCCAAAAATGAGCACAATTGTGCTCTTTGGAAAACCCGTGCAGCAGTCCCCACTGCACGGGTTTTCCGTCGGGCGGTTTTGCCGCCGGCACAACATTGAGCAAGCACATGTTTTCGAACGGAATCTGTGCTTCTCAATGGGAGGGGGAGGGCTCTTCTCCGCTCATCGCGGAGAAAAATCGTCCCCCGCGGCCGAGGGGACGGGCGCAAAACAGGACAAATACCGGCCGGCAAACTGACCGGTATTTGTCCTATGCCGTGGGGATGCGCCCTAAGGCCCCGTTCACACGGCTTATTTGCCGACGGATTGGCGCCGTATTCCGCGCCGGATTTGCGCTTCAATACGGGCCAATCCGTGGGAAAATTCATAGGGAAATCCCACCTCTATAGAGAACAGTGGTTTCCCCGTCGCCCCCCCCGGGGAAAAAATCCGCCCCGGGGGGAAAAAGTGCATGCACATTATTTAGGGCGGAGGGCCCCCGAAAACAAAGCTTTTCTATGGGCCGGGAGCGGCGCCCCCCCGCGTCCGCCCCCCCCCCCCGCCCCGCCCCGATTCACGGCGGTTTTTGTGCGCTAAATACGGGCACAAATCCCCGGAAATAAGCCGTGGAACACGGGCCCAAACGGGTTTGAGGGGGGACAAAATTTTTGGGTTGGTTGGTGATCAAATACTTATTTTATGCAATAAAATGCAAATTTATTATTTTCTGGATTTTTCTTTTAGATTCTGTCTTTCACAGTTGAAGTGTACTTACAATAAAAATTACAGACCTCGCTATTCTTTGTATTTGGGAAAACTTGCAAAATCACCATTTGTATCTTATATTCCTATAACCGAGTTAAGCCGATTTTTTTCAGCACAAAAAATGTGCTTAAAATTCGACCCTGCTTATCACGATCACGTCGGGCTCGGGTATGCGATGGCATTTGCGCCGGCAGGGGCCTCCGCTATATGCGTTTTTCAGGGGGCACTAAACTGAGGCCGAGTACAGCCCACAGGTCTAGCGACCCCTGGCCCGAACGCTGCGGCAATCTCCTCATGTATGGGGGGGTCCCCCGGAGCGATACAGAAAGAGATACCCCTGGGAGCAGAGAGCGAGGGTCCCTGTCCCAGTGGACTCTGGACGGCCGCAAACTCGCGTGCGCGGCCTCATGACATCACACCCTCTGTGCCGGAAGATGGAGCGTAGCGCCCGGGAGGCGGAGCGGCGGGGTATCGAGGTGTTTATTTTTTGTTTTTAACCCCTGCCTATACCTGCCTATAAAAATTTAGGGGGGCATTACCTGTCTGAGGACCTTAAACCCGCCTTTTAATAGACTAGGGGGGGGTTACCTGCCAGGGGGGAATACCCGCCATAATCTGCCCGAAGTTGATAGGGGGACCATAATTCCATAGCCGCCTTGAGGACCTATCCCGCCCATAACCCTTTCCCCGGGGGGCAATTCCGCCTATAAATGCCTTTTTGGTCTAAAGGGGGGGCATTTAAAGCTAACCTGCCTATGAGGGACATTAAAATGCCTATGTAATTTTTTGGATCCATTTTTTTTTGAAAATTATCAAACCCTCATTTCCCCCCCCCAGGCTTTACCGAGTCTATAAGCTTCCCCGTTTTTTTGTGGTAAAAGTAGGTGCCTCGGCTTATACTCGAGTATATATGGTATTTTTCCCGCTGTATGTCCATGAAGCTGCTGTAAAGCATCTCTCTAAGGCCGTGTTCAACACGGCTTATTCCCGACGGTTTTGGGCGCCGTATTGAGCGCACAAATCCGCCGGGGAATATAGGGGCGGACGGGGGCGGGGCCGGAGCGCGGCGGGGCGCCGCTCCCGGCCCCATAGACAATGCAATTGTTTAACGGCGCGTCCGCGCCGTAAATAATGTGCATGTCACTTCTCCCCCGCGGGGGAAATTTGCCGACGGGAGGAGCGACGAACCCAAAGTTCTCTATGAGAGCAGTGGATTACTGTAATGACTCCGACGGATTGGCGCCGTCTTGAAGTGCAAATCCGGCGTGGAAAAAGGGGGCCCCAATCCGTCGGCAAATAAGCCGGAGTGAACGGGCCTAAAAGGGAATGCAGGCAAGAAAGCTGTCCCCACAGTTATATACGGACTACCCAATTGAGAAATCTAGGTATCTGGAGCCATTCTGACAGGAGTGCATCCCACAAGTGCTGTAAGGTGCCTGGGAGAGGATCCATACAGCAAACACAAAGATAAAGGTGATTCCATGGTTTCTAAATTATGTTGTTTCCTTTAAGGCTTTGAGTTTCAATAACTCATTAATTTCCTGACCTATAGCATCCACTTGTGGAATACTGAGAGGATATTGTCTGATCCCAGGAGGAGTACAACCTGGTTTTAAATGTACCATTCGGGAGCTATTTGCAGCCTACCAATATCTGTTTTTGACTGCGCCCAAATTATCGGGTACTGGAAAGTGGGATGGATTCCTCCTCTGTTAACACAAAAACCAGAAAGTGGTTCAGACAACAAAGCAGCCAGAGTTAGGGGGGTTAAGGTAGACAATAGGCATGTATGGGCTTACATGATCTGCAAGGCTCGGTTGGGACTGCCTTTCACAGAAAACGTGACTCATCGGAGAAGGCAGCCCTTGTGCAAATCCGTTTCGGTGCTGATGCGAAAATTGATGTCTGTCTTGCCAAATTTGTTAGCAGATGTGCAGTGACCATCCATCTGCTTCTGATTCACTAAATTGTCTTGGTGCCTAGTAGCCCTCTGGTTCATTTTGACAGTGAGCTGTTCCACTGTAAATGTTGGTTCCCCTCTCACATCAATGGCATGTGATGCTCTGCAGTTTCCATGTCTTTTATTCCTAATGGTGCTATTTGTCCACGCATCATACACTATCATCTCAGCAGCACAAGAACAAACAAACTAAGCAATTACAGAAATCTTGTTACCTTTAGGAGAGAGGCAATAATCATCCGTTTTGCAACTCTGATAAAACTTCCATTTCTCCCATGATAGTGATTGCAAAACTCCTTTACCCACCAAGCTAGCTCACCATATGTGACTTCCTTCATTAGTTACATGCCGCCAACATTGAAAGTAGGAAGCGGTTATAATATTTTGACTTGACTGTATTTCAAGGCTAATGCTGCTGACTGCTATGCATTCTTTAAGAAGCTTTTCACTTTCCTAGCATTGGGTCCCTTTAATTGTGTTGAATGCTGAAAATTAATAACTTTTTTTAGCCACTTTTGACAATTACATATCTCTTTTTTTTTTTTTTTTTGGAGGGAGAGGATAGAGTTATCCCAAATTTCTTCATTCTCCACAAACGGAAAATCACTTTTCATTTTTCTTGGATTAGATTTTGTTATACATTTATGCAAAGACCACACTTTTTCTTCAAACTCCTAGCACTGTAATCATCTCATCCTGTATTGTTCTCTGCTTTTTTTTTTTTTTTTACTACTTCAGCGTTCACTGTATTTCTCACCGCCTTCAGCAACCAATCTGTAAAAAAAATGGTACTACTTCTCCCCATCATCTACCCCAAACAATGTTTTAACTTCTTCCATTTCCTTAAAATTAGATTCCTCTTCACAAGAATCACAAAAAAAACTAGAAGCTCGGGTGTTATTAGCAAAAAATGGGCTACCAGTAGCAGGAGACTAATCAATTCAAGATAACTAAATTACCTATCTAACAATAAATCTGATATCATCTATAAAAGACGACTCCTCTGCCCCTCTCACACATCTATTAACATGAAGAAAAAGTTTTTATATGATAGCTTCTTACTGCAAATAGCACTCCCTTTTTTTTTTACTTGTGACTTATCTGGTTTTCATTTTTGAGAAAAAAATTAGGAAATTAGAATCTTAGCACCTGTAGTATACAGAAACTAGCAATGTAAAATACATATAAGAAGGTTTTATTATTTAACAATAATGAAGCCAAAATTAACAAACCATGTGTGAAAAACGAAGTACATTCCATTAATCAATAACCTGACGTGCTCGTTTTCTGTATGGCTATGGCCTCGTTCACACGGCTTATTGCCGGCGTAATTGTGGGGACATGTCCCTTTCTCCCCCCGCGGCGGATTCGCCGAGCGTGGAGAAGAGACGGAATCCATAGTTCTCTATGGGAACTGTGGATTACCGTAATGACTGGGACGGATTGGAGCCGTACTGCAGCGCAAATAAAGGCGCGCAGACGGCCAATCAACGCCCAAATAAGCCGTGTGAACGAGGCCTTTCAGTCTCTGACATCACTCTGGAGGATTTCGGCCCATTCTTCTGTACAACGTTGCTTCAGCTCATTGAGGTTTGTGGACAGTCATTTATGCACAACTCTTCTAGTCCTACCACAGCATTTTAGTTGGGTTGAGGTCTGGACTTTGAGTGGGCCATTGCAATACCTTGATTCTTTATGAGCTATTGTGTTGTAGATTTGCTGCTCTGCTTGGGATCATCCTGATGCATTACCCAGTTTTGGACATGCTTTAGATTACTCTGATATACAGGGTAGTTGATGGTCAACTCTGACTGCAATGTGCTCAGGTCCTATGGCTTCAAAGCAACACCAAATCATCATCTCTTCACCCACATACTTATTACTAGGAAAGAGGTGTTTGTGTTTGGTTTGTGCTAAATGCATTGTGGTATAAAAATCTCCCTCTTGGTTCAGTGTGTCCAAAGGACATTGTTCCAGAAGTTACATAGTACATTTGTAAAAAATGTCCATCAAGTACAACCAAGGGTGGGGAAAAATGTTGATGGATGGAGGGGGGATAGGGAGTTTTTACCCCTTACCGACATTTGACTTACCCATACGTCAAGGTCGGGTAGGGGTTCCCAAAAAAGATGTAGGGTACTCATGGCATCTTGCGCCTCCAAAACGGA
>JAODAL010003479.1:0-32500 GCA_025379985.1 Phyllomedusa bahiana
TGAAGACTGATGCCTTTGGACAAAAAATTTTAGAGAACAGAGGGGTGGTGGAACCTTAAAACAGGTGTACTCTAGACAGTAGACAAAATCTCTACCTTCTGAACAAAGCAAAATGAAAACAAGAATGTATTTGGTAATAGTCTTCATTTACGTTTCCCTACGTGTTAAACACTAATCATTGTGGTGAGAAAATCCCTTTAAACGGGAGTTGAGTTGCACAAAACCCCTGCTTTTGCTATTTTACACATCTTTAGTCTTTTTCTAAGATATTAGGATGTACTTTTTTAAACGATTCTTTAAATTTAAATAAGGAAATTATGAGAACATTACACAGTTGTTGGCGAATAAAGATCTTTTTTAAGCAATGGTAGAGTAAATTTGGAGTGGAGTGCTCTATTGACGCGCTTAGGGAAATGTTCAAAAAAAGTTTTAAAGCTTTTGTTTTTTGCCCCAAAAACATACATACAATCCAAACAGTGTATTTAATGGGATGAATAGACTAATGGTGATAAGAGAGCATGAATTGTACATTTCCCTAACTTGTTTAACATCCAGAAAGAGAGCAGCCAGTACAGCAGAGGTGAGAACTGTCTATTTGGTCACTTTTTATTCATAATATAAAAAACTGATGTCTCAAGGTAGGTGGGTTTTATGTTTTAAAAGAGGGAAAAAGGCTTTTAAAATAGCAGTCACCTTTATCAAATGAAAAAATAATATATATTATTTAAAAAATATTCTGTCATGAGTTGCAAGATTTTACTTTTTAAAGGCGTTAATAATTTTAGTCCAATTTGTTACCGGAATATGACTTCCTATTTAGTGCTACATAACATGGGGACGGCAAATCAATATTTTTTTGCACCATTTGGTCTAAGTAGCTCGGTCTCAAAAAAGGGTTTTTTCCCGGAAGTGGTTCCTTCCTCTTATCTGCCCAGGAGATAAAAAAACAAAGCATGCTGTTCCATGGGGGGAACCCGTGCGGGGGGGAAGAGAGGGGGGTGAGCAAGGGGCGAGAAAGGGGAAGCGCCTGCAAAGTTTACTCAAAATAATTACATTAAAGCCCTGATTTCAAACGTAGACAACCCCATACACTGCACTTTCCCCAGCCCCTTGCAACTGTTCATGTTCCTGTCATAGTTTAAAAAGTTGCAAACAAGCAAGTGCGGAAGATCAATCCTGTCAGTCCGGTCGTGCCTAATGTAAAATTTCAGGAAACTAAGGGTGACTGAACAATGCTGTGCTCTACAGGCTTCCTTTTTGTAATCACTAAATTTGAAAAGTGATTAAATACCCCCTTTTGGGGATCCCCCCGTAACTTACATTCGTGGCAAAACCCCTTTAAACACAGCTGAGTCACATTTTTATGACCACCAGCTAATGTCCAGAGTAACCACCGTGTTCAGCACACACCGCATCAAGACAGACTGGGAGTAACTCTGTAAAGTCCTGGAAGGTTATCTGCCATGCTGACTGCAGTGCTTCCCATAACATTTAGAGGGTGCATGGGGAAAGATCCATAATGTATGTGATGAACAAGGTGGTCGCATAGATGCACAATTGGGCCTTGAAAATTAGATGGCTGGGTTTGTGCTATGAAGTCTTCGTCATGCTCTTCTAAACAAGGTTGGACATTCCTAACCATGTGACATGTTGCTTGAAGATACCATCCACCCCAGAGAAGGCGATCTGCATGTATGGGTGCGTGTGATCATTAAGGATGGATGCATATCCATATGGGTTGAGAGTGCCTTCCACTTGAATACCACAACAACATTTCCTAGACTGTAACGATGTCACCAACCACTTTTATTCTTTCAGCAAATCTTGCAGGGTGTTTGTTCTGATGTTTCTTGCCTGACATGCCAACATCCATCCGTTTGATGAAGCACAAAATGTGTCCATTTCTGAACTGCAGCAATACTTGTATTAAAAGGGTGTTCTCACCATGCCGTTTCACAGAGCCTGCTCTTCACACCAACTTCAGGCTCACACTACTTGGTTAGGCTGTAGATGGTTTTACAGCACTGATTAACATATTGACTGTGCTATTTCGACCTATTCCTGTTACAGTGACATGAGTGCAGGAGGTTTGTAATCTGTAGTGCACAAGGCTACAGGGCTGTAAAGTGTTAAAGTTTGGCAGCAACCGAGATAAACAAGCTCCTGTGCTAGAGAGAACACTCATCAGAGAGTGACATCACCATGGTCAGATAGAGCTGCTTTAGCAATGCGAGCACAGAGAGATGGTTGGTAACCTAGGAAAGCTTATGTACACAAGCAGTAGAAGAAATCTCTATCTCCTAAAAAAAGCAGAATCGGAACAGCAATGTATATCGTAATAGTCTCTATTTACCTTTTGCCTACATGTTAAAAGCTAATCATTGTGGGGAAAAAAGCTTTAATGGCCCTTATTAACCCTACAGGGTCTATTTTTGACTCTTCTGAGGTATTCTGGAGAATAAAAACGGCTGTTTTTATTCTAAGGGCAGCTCCATGTGTATGCACTGATTTCTGTCAATGGCAGCCTGGACGTTTCAACACACACAGAACATGCACAGATGTGTTTCTCGCCAATAATTCATTGGGGGACACAGCACCTTGGGTATAGGCCGTTGCCTTCGGAGGCGGACACTAGGTGGATCAAACGTGTTAGACCCGCCCCGACGGCCTATATCCCTCCTGCTGACGCCAGGCTGATCAGTTTTCAGCCTAGTGTCTGTAGGAGGCAGACGCTGCTCTGCAGAGTGTCCTGTATTTATCTTTCCTGTGCAGGAAGGTGATTGATCACACGGCTCTCACCTGTTGGAAGGTGATTGAGCCCCTGGCTCTCAGGGGGGCCATCAACGCGTAGTGGTACCGTGACGCTGTCCCCTCTGAGGGCGTCAGGAAACCAGTCAGTTCTTTAGCTGGCTGGTCGTCTTCCTCGCCACTCACCCATCCCCACTTGCCGCCTCCGCGGCCTTTTATGGATTCTGGTAGCCTCACCTCTGGGTGCATGGTACTGAACGGGTGATGCCGCGACGCCCGAGGACGGCGGATTGGGGAGTACCCCGACCTCCTCCGTTTTGGGGGTGGTCGTTTTTTTTTTCCTTTAATGCATTTTGGGTGGCCACAGGAATTCCGTTTTCCTGCGGCCTCCCAGTGTTGCCCTTTTTCCCCAGGTATTGGAGGACTTCCCAGGGCAGGGGTGCGTTCCCTCCCTTTGGTCAGTGCCGGCACTGGGCAGCGGGCATGTTAGTCCGCTGCGGCAGCGTCCGGTTACGGGTTCAGCCCCAGCGGCATTGTTCTCTGCCGCGCTGGGGGTCCCAGTGATGGGGGGGCATATTTCCCCCCATACTATAGCTGCCCTAAGGCAGCAGAACAGGTTTGCCGTGCGGCACTGGCATTTGGGCAACCATGTGTTTTTGGTTTTGGCGCTGGCTACTGGGAGTGAGATGGGCCTCTCAGGGGCTGCGGGTACTGCTTACCAGCTCCCGCGGCGTTCCGGCGCCATTCCGATGGTCGGGCCGCGCGTTCAAATTTAGCACCCGGCTTCCGGAGGCTTAGGCCGCGTCTAAGCCGCGCACTCTCCTGGCCCTGGGCGGCACCAAACGGGTCTGGGCCCCTCCCTGGATGGGGCAGGACCTCCAGCAGCCCGGCCTGTGTTGGGGGCGGAGCCTAAATTCAGTTTTTGCGGCGTTCTGCAACCTGGCTTCTCCTGACTGCTGAGGAAGACACAGCATCTTGGGATGGTAAGTTGACCCCCCTGTGGGCCATCCATCCCTGCCCCCGCGCTTTGCAGCCATGTCCCTTTTCAGGGCTAAGTGTTTTAACTGCCTGTGTCCAACACAGTGGCGACTTGCTTCGCCGACGCCCATTGCCACAGGATAGTCTTGTTGGCTCGCCCCAGTGCACTTTGTGCCCTTTGCGCTGCTCCGCTACTGTCCACTGCGGGACCCAGCGCCTCCTGTCAGGGGTCGGTGGCCCCACAATGGGCCAGGTCCCTCGCTCACTAGCAGTGGCCACCCTGTACAGAGTACCCCAGGTTACGGTTTTGGCCTCGCACCTCCCATGGTCCAGCGCCCGGGGCAGTCCGTACGGAGTGTTAGCGCAAGAGGGTTAGATTCTTTGCCTCGTTACCAGAGTCCTCCCATCAAAAGGTTTTCAGGATAAAAGCTCCATGCCGGGATCAGCTTTTTCAAGGGGGGGACTCCTCTGTTTCTGACCCGCAGAGATGATGATGATGGGGCACAGGCGGTCCAACCCCCTTAGCCGGGAAAGCTCCAGGCCTGGTACGGCTTGTGGAGACTCCCCTTCTTGGCTTTGGGCCAGACAGGGTGCGGTATGACACCAGGGGCCCAAACCCTTAGGGGGAAAAGCTCTGGGCCTGGATACGGCCTTTTGGACCTCCTCTGTCTTGGCTTTGACCCCTGACGGGTGGATGGTGTGACAGCAGGGGCCCCAAAGCTCTTACCGGGAAAGTCCGGGTTGGTTTTTGGGCCCTCTGTTGGAACCCCGCTGTCTCTGGCTCTAGGGGGAAGGTTGTAGGATGACAGCAACGGCCCAACCCCTTTTCAGAGCTGTAGAGACTCCCTTCATGTTAAAGGGAGGAGTTCCCCTTCCAGGAGGAGGTCTCCCTTAAGGGGGCAGGCAAAACGTTTGGTTTTCCCCTGCACGCCTGAAATTGGAACTTTTTTGCCGGGAAGGGGAAAACATCCGGTCAGGGGTTTGTTTCCTCCCTGCCTTAATCCTTCGCCCTTTCCTGGAGAATCAGGGTCTAGTGGTGGTGGTCCATCAGGGGACCCCCAATCCCCCGGCGAAAGTAGTCTAGGGCCCATCCCTGCCCGGGCGCGGGGGGGCCTTATGAGGGCTGGACAGGGTCCCCCCGGGTTTTGAAGTCCGCCTTGAGGGGGCCGGGCAGCCCTGCGACCTGCCTTGTTTCCCTTGCAGTTAGCTTGCTGGTTGGTGGGGCAGCTGCAGCAGGGCTATCGGCTGGAAGCCCACAGGGAATTGTGGAATTTGCTTCCCCGCCTCAAAGGTTATGCGGGGCCCCGTAAAGTTCATGGTGTCAACCCGTTTTTATGGCTAGAAGGGCGGCCAATTGGGGGGCGGGTTTGCTGTTCCCTGGAGCTAGAAATTTTTGCGGGGGTTTTCAGCCCCCAAAGGGGTTATTGGCTCCCCCCCCAGAGCCAAACCGATTCGCGGCATTACTGACGGTCTCGCAGAACGCCAAGCACCTTTTTCCCCAAATACGTTGGTCTGAGGAGCGGCACCCCCCCGAGAATTCGGTTTTGGGGTGGGGGCATTTGTCCGTTCCAGGGGGGCTGGCAGGTTAGGCCAGCGATACCCAGTTCCGGGTCGCCCCTTTAGGATTCATTTGTTTGGCTCTGGGTCCGGCATCGGTTTTTCCCTTTGGCAATCCGCATTTCCTCGGCAAGGGGGATTTTGCCGGGCCTCCGAGTCTCGCTTTCTTTCAAGGGGCTTATTTAAATCCCTTTAGGGGTTCCCCTGAAAAGGGGAGTCTTGGGGCCCAAAGTCAGCCTTAAAGAGCTCAACCGGATGCGTATGGGCCCGGTTTCCCCTGGGGCCTCCGGGCAGCGGGAAACCTCTCGGGAGGCAAAGGTTTTTTTCAGCTGCTTTGGACATCAGGTTGTTTTTCGTCTCTATGTCCCAGGTCTATCAGCGGTTCCTGTGTTTCCACAGTAGGCTCTCGACATGTCTCTGTTCGGAGCTCTGCTGCACCAAGGGTCCTCATGTAGCTCATGCCACCCCCGTGACATCCTTGCATGAGGAGGTTTGGTCCCACCTCAAATGCGCCTGGGGTCAGCATCAGATCCCCTGGAGTTTCAGGCGCTTCGGTGGGGGGTTAATTGGCAGCAATCCCCGGGCTGATTCCATCATTAGGGATGGAATTTCGAGGGGTATTTATTCTCACTCGGTTCCAGAGGGAAACTCCCCGTCTGGAAGCTAGCGCTTAGCGATCCCCTATCTCTGTATCCACCCGCATATTTTTCAGATTGATGCGAGGGTTCAGCGTTGAGGACCCCCCTCCGAGGCATGGTCCCTTTGCGCCTCCTTGCTCGTCCCGAGGGGGGCAATCCTGCCTAGGGGGCGCAGGTCTCCCTGTCCTTGGTCTCACGATGCACCCCCACCCCAGTCCCCTCTTATCCGGGTATGGTAGCCCTTTCCCGGTATTAAACAAAGGGGGTCTTTTTGGCCCCGCAATGACTGGTCATCCCACAGACCAGCCTCGGGTGGGGCCCCCGTTTCCGGCCCCGGACGGGCGGGGTCTTAGTCACCGGGGAACCCGTCGTCGACGATTGCTGGAACCCCCAAATATTTTCCCTTAAACCTCTCCTTGGGTTCCCCCCCTATCGGGGGACCCAGTTGGGGTTTGGTCCGACAACACCCGATGTGGCATGTCTGAATCTTCAGGGTGACTCCAGAGGCCGAGCAGTTCTCTCAGATAACTGCAAGGGTTCTTTGCTGGCAGAGCAGTTGGCCAATCATCTGTCGGAAACGCTTCACTTTTCTTGCCAGAGGTGAGGTACGCGAGTCGTCGACATGGTGGCGTCTCGCCAATCCCTAGCGCCCGAGTTATATGGCCAGGGCCAGGAATCCCCTGGCGCTGGCAGTGGACTTGCTGGTCTTGGGGCAGGTCGATGTGACCAGCCTTTTTTAACCCTGGGCCCTTCGTCCTCGAGGGCTCAAGTGCCTCGAGTCCGAGAGGATACCAGCTGTGGTTTAGGGCCGCAGGTCGTGGTACACGGACCTCATGCCCGATTGGCAAACGGTCCCTGACAGTCTCCTTTATGCCCAGGCTCCTGTCACAGGGCCCTCTGCTCCAACCCACTGTACTGCGGTTGCAGGTTCACAGCGGGCTGTTGAGACTGCAGCCCTAGATCTTATGGGTTTGTCGGCTTCCGTTATATGGACCATGATTCGAGCACGCAGGCCTCAGTCCACCTGGGTCTGTTACCCAGAAATTTCACCCGTTGGTATGTTCTATTCCAAGGGTGCCGCTTTTTCTACAGTCAGGCCAGGAGCTCGGGATCGCCCTCTCCCACTCGAACGGGCAGAGTTCAGTTCGCCGATTCTGTGCAGCGCAAGCTGGCGCCCGCTCACAGGTTAAAGTTTCTATTGCAGGGGGTCATGCGTTTGGTCCCTCTGGTTCGTAGGCCTATCAAACCGTGGGATGCAATGCTAGTTTGGGAAATCAAACAGTCTGCACCTTTCGGGCCTCTATGGGAAGTCTCCCTATGTTTACTTTCATGGAAGGTGGCCTTCTGGGTGACCATCACTTCTATCCACCAAGTGTCTGTACGGGCAGTTCTATCTGCAGGCCCCTGTTCTGGGGTCTGCGGAAGGACAAGGTTACTCTGTGTCTTGTTCCGTCATGTCTCCCTAGGATGGGTTCATCGTTTCATATAGATAAAGACAAAGTTCTGCTCTCTTTTTTGCCCTCGTCCTCTCATCTTTGAGGGCGATTGTTATGTTGGGTAGGCATGGTCAGGGCTGTTCGGTTCTACCTCTCTGTTTCGGATCCTTTAGGTGCACGCAGCCCTCTTGGTTTTTCCTGAGGGTCCGTGCAGGGGCCTGGGGTCCTCTAGACCGCCGTTGCCAGCCGGATGTAGTCCATAGTTACGCAGGTCATGGCTCGCTCCTCATGAGCAGTTGGGGCCGTCTGGTTGGTTCGGCTTCAAGCCTCGGCTTTTGCAGGTTTGCAAAGCTGTCACCTGGGCTTCGGCCCATACTCTAAGTTCTACCAAACTCATGCCTTTGTCTTGGCTGCTGCAGCTCTCGGCCCTAAGGTACTTCAAGTAGCAGTGAGCTAATGCTTACAATTGCTGATGAAGTTTGCTAGTTGCCCACCCTCTGGTACTGCTTGTGGACATCCCAAGGTGCTGTGTCCCCCAATGAATTATTGGCGAAAAAAATTGGATTTTTGTACTTAAAATCCGTAAAATCCTTTTGTCGTCCAATTCATTGCGGGACACAGGTCCCGCCCTCGATTTTGTCACCATGGATTTAGGGTTCTCTTTTGTTCCTCCTCTCGGCCACGGCTTTCATACCAACTGATCAGCCTGGCGTCAGCAGGAGGGATATAGGCCATCAGGGCAGGCCTAACACGTTTGATCCACCTAGTGTCCGCCTCCAAAGGCAAGGCTTATACCCAAGGTGCTGTGTCCCCCAATGGATTGGATGAGAAAAGGATTTTATGGTAAGTACAAAAATCCCATTTTTTTCTTTTTGTTTTTTTTTGTTCCCCTGCAAGATACTTAAGTTATATGCTAAAAAATGGGTTGCTGAGCAAGACATATCAATGTATTACAGAATTATACAAATATAAAGAACTATTTGAAATGCTTACTGATGTATTTTTTTTTAGCATTTATTCTGAACATTTACCAGGAGTTACTAAAATTATGTGAGTTGATATAGGATGAAACAGAGTATATAATGGTTCTTTTACAGGCTTTGTGTCTTAAAAGCGTTTTCTGGAATCCTTATATTAATAATCCATAATGGATTGGGAGGGGTCCTGTACTGTGCGTGCCGCTATACGCCTGCTGTTTTAGACGTACACACTGGCCAATGCATACTTCTAAAGCATCCTTCCTTTCCCCGGCATGTAAGCGCCAGAAATAAGTGACCTGTCACTGCTTTCTGTGGGCGCTCCGTACACGCCAGGGAATAGCTGCAAAATCATAGCACTCAATGAGTTCTATGATTTTACCCTTTTTTACCCTCGCAAATACACTGTGTAAACATATCACAAATCATCACTGTGCAGGGTATTGTAGGGTATATAAACCATGAAGAAGCCATGGCACCCTCAAGCAGATGATCATCGCGGGTGCTGAAGATCAGTCCCGACCAGTCTGATTTTGATGGTCTAACCTGTGATCCCAGAAATCTTTTTTTCCATTTTACAATATGTAAGGGATATTGTTAATATACTCACTATACCAGCTGTAATGATGATAATGAGTTAACTCCTAGGTCTGCGAAAAAAAGATTATTGGGAAATGAGCCACGGTCTGAGAAAAACGTTTTTGGAACATTAAAATGATGCTTATCAGACAATGTTAGAAGAGAAGTATGCAGTGATTACATGGAATTATCTGACCCCTGCTTCACATTCACCTTGAAATACATTTATATGGCCACATTTTTTGTTCATCTTCCATCCACATATGGCATGCAAAAATCAAGAATTATTACTGTAGGTAGAAACATTTGTTTCCCAAACGAAACAAGGACTACATATACAGTAACGTGCATGTGCCTCAAAGTATCTGTCACTGCTATAGGTCTACCATGTGAAAATGCGCACATGGTGGCAGAATCACAAAAATCTGTTCCCTGAATTTTTCTCCTTGAAGGGATTGTCCCTCTAAGAGCATGGGCGTAACTCTGGTGCAAGAAAGTTGTACCTTTTTCACCGCTTTTTGATATCTAGCAGTACCATGTAGGTTCTCTGCTTTATGGCCCTAATATTTATACATTTAGGGCGACATGTCCCATTAGGGCTGCACTTCTTTTTTTTTTATTTTTTTTAATGCATTTTGCAGGAAAAAAATGGCGCCGTATTCTCTATATAAACGAACTGTCGTACACCAAAACTTGGCGCATTTGACACTTTTGAATGTGCCTAAAGTAGGCGCATCAAATATGCTAGAAATAATATGCTATGCGCCTTTTTATTGGTATATGCCTAAATTAGGCGCATTAAATACACTATACAAACATACCACACGCCAGATTTTTGACAGGTTTGTTTATTCAGGCACACTATACACTCATTTGATGTGCCTAAAAACTGGCTTGGAAGCGCCTCTTTTCTGAGATGTCACCCTTAATTGCTTCTGCTTTGCTGCTGTTTTAGTTTCCTATCATTATCATACCCCTTTTCCCGCAAAGCCACACCCTTTTATCGAGGCCACACCGTTTTTATCAGACGAGGCGTAGAAGTGTCTGGAAGCTGTCTATAACACTTAGTAAATGTGGTGTAAAGCTGGTACTCCCATTATCTTTGGTGCAAATTGTGCCAGAATTATGGCACAACTGCCTTGATAAATGTACCGTGCCCCGTTGTTTTGTTCAAAAACTTTAGTAGTGTTTTTGGTGTGTTTGTTTTTTTTTTTCCCTTCCCTTTTTTACTGGCCATTTTGCAGTTTTTAAAATGCAGAATACTGTAGTTGTAGTGTTTTTGGTTGGGGGAGGGAGCGGAGTTGGTTGCATTTTTTTTTTTTCTCCAGACATTTTTGTTCTTCTGCTGGAAGAGTGTGCTGTTTTTGTTTTGTGGCATTTTACCACATTGCAAATTGTGTGATGGATCACATATTTTTCAATAGAAAAAAAAAAAGGCTAAGGAAAAGAAATGCATCAAAACCCACTTTACCAGTACATGTTTTTTTTTTTTGCAAAAAAAATGCTCCAAAATTGCATGAAGCTTAAGCGTGTATTTTTTGACATTTTTGGTGGGTAGGCTCGCGTTCCATTGTAAGTGAATGGAATGTGAGCCTTTTCTCTGAGTTGGGAGGAGAACCTGGAAACGAAAAGGAGCAGATTGCAAGGAAGCTCTGGAGTAGCAGCAGTAGGGAACAGGTATGTATTTTTTTTTTTTCTTTCTTTCCAACCTGTAATGTAATTTTTTAGTCGGCAACCTCTTTAAGATAAATGTTGCACATATCGCAACACATCTAAGGGCATGTCCCCACGGCACAGAGCAAATACCGGTCGGATTATCCGACCGGTATTTGCTCTGTTTTAGCCGCCATGTACACGCCAACAGGGGGGCGGCTTTTCTCCGCAATTTGCGGGAAAAAACTCTACCCCTTCGCATTGACATGTTCATATTCCGTCTGAAAACCAGGTGGAAGAATGAACATGTTCTATTTTTTTGGGACCGCCGGCGGTCTAAAAAAAACGGCGGAAAATCCGTGCAATGGGGACCACTGCACGGATTTTCCATAGAGGTCCGTGAAAACGTTTGACAGCCGGTTTACAGACTGTTTTCAAAAGCGAAAACCGTCTGTAAAACCGGTCGTGGGGACATGCCCTAACTGTATTTACTGTGCGGCCTTTCATCAGTTCTTTGCTCGCTTTCTCAACTTCTAGAGTGGTGCACTACTGATAAACCTATGAATATACACCCTAAGTCCTACACAATGCGAGAGAAACCATTGCCTTGGTTCCTTAGATCTAACAAGATACATGCCATACCACAGTTCAGGCTCCAAAATAGCATTTACTCTCTCCTGTATTCCAACATTTACTAACTTGATTACTTTCCGTTTATTTTCATTGACTCAGAAGACGCTAGGGTGAATGAAGGTTTGTTAATCTGCTCTGTGAAACTTGTAATTTGAATCTCTGGTGCTGAAAGTTGATTTTATTTCAAGTCTGAAAAAACTGGGATTGTACCCAAGTGTGTCCAAGCTGTATATTATATTATCCGTACCCTTAAATGCCCCTCTTTGCGAACCAAATCGTCCAGTGTTCTTTATTTTTCAAGAATTAATGGTAACCTAGATAAGCATGCAAAAAGTCTGTTACTGTTTTAGTTATTGGAGTTTGCAGTAAAAAATAATTTAACCCTAGTGTTTTTTTTCTTCCCTCTCCCCTCCCTCCAAGCAATCCGTGTATTTTTCTTATTTTCGTGAATGTGACTTATCCTTTTTTTTAGTATACTGCTTGTACAGTAAGTGTATTAGATGTTTGAATATAATAGAGCTAAAGAATTGGTGCCCCCTTGTGGTTGCCTTACCAAAAAGTCTTTCTTTTCTAAGACTCCACTTTGAACATAGGGGTTGTAGATACAAAAAAGGGAGATGTCTTGATTAAACAGGTGTTCCCAACATTGACTTTAATGGCATATAAATCGGACATGCTATCAAAGTCTGATAGTTTTGGCTCCCAGAGGTGGGACCCACATGTATCTCTGGTATGAGTCCTCGAAAGTATCGGCATAGAATGGATAACTGGTCGCACTCATGTGCGACTCTCCGTTCACTAGAGCTTCACAGGTTGCCACTAGAATCCTTTTTTACTGCTCCTTGAAGACATCATGGAGCTGGTGGATGTTCGAGACCTTGCGCTCCCTCACCTTCCATTTGAGGATGCTCAATAGGGTTTAGGTCTGGAGACATGCTTGGCCAGTCCAGCACCTTTACCCTCCTTTACTATAGCAAGTCAGTGGTCATCTTGAAAGTGTGTTTGGGGTCGTTATCATGTTGGAATACTGCCCTGCGACTCCGTTTCCAGTGGGATGGGATCATGTTCTGCTTCAGTGTTTTGTAGTACATGTTGGCATTTAAGGTTCTCTATGAAGTATAGCTCCTCTCAGCCAGCGGCACTCATGCGGTTCCAAACCATGACACTCCCTCCACCATGTTTTACTGTAGGCAAGACATACTTGTGTTTGTACTCCTTACCTGGTTGCCGCCACACACGCTTGGCACCATCTGAAACAAATAAGTTTATCTTGGTCTCATCAGGCCACAGGACGTGGTTCCAGTAATCCAAAGTCTACTTGTCTTCAGCAAACTGTTTGTGGGCTTTCTTGTGCATCAATCATTTTTATAACAGGCTTCTTTCTGGGACGACAGCCGTGCTGACCAATTTGATGTGGCATGCAGCGTTTGGCCTAAGCACTGGCAGGCTGACCCCACGCCCTTTTAACCCCTTGCAACAATGCTGGCAGCACATACACTCACCGGCCACTTTATTAGGTACACCATGCTAGTAACGGGTTGGACCCCCTTTTGACTTCAGAACTGCCTCAATTCTTCGTGGCATAGATTTAACAAGGTGTTGCAACGATGCTCAATTGGTACCAAGGGGCCCAAAGAGTGCCAAGAAAATATTCCCCACACCATGACACCACCACCACCAGCCTGAACCGTTGATACAGGCAGGATGGATCCATGCTTTCATGTTGTTGACGCCAAATTCTGACCCTACCATCCGAATGTCGCAGCAGAAATCGAGACTCATCAGACCAGGCAACGTTTTTCCAATCTTCTACTGTCCAATTTCGATGAGCTTGGGCAAATTGGAGCCTCAGTTTCCTGTTCTTAGCTGAAAGGAGTGGCACCTGGTGTGGTCTTCTGCTGCTGTAGCCCATCTGCCTCAAAGTTGGCCGTACTGTGCGTTCAGAGATGCTCTTCTGCCTACCTTGGTTGTAACGGGTGGCTATTTGAGTCACTGTTGCCTTTCTATCAGCTCGAACCAGTCTGCCCATTCTCCTTTGACCTCTGGCATCAACAAGGCATTTCCGCCCACAGGACTGCCCTCACTGGATTTGTTTTTTTCTTTTTCGGACCATTCTCTGTAAACCCTAGAGATGGTTGTGCGTGAAAATCCCAGGGAGATCAGCAGTTCTGAAATACTCAGACCAGCCCTTCTGGCACCAACAACCATGCCACGTTCAAAGGCACTCAAATCACCTTTCTTCCCCATACTGATGCTCGGTTTGAACTGCAGGAGATTGTCTTGACCATGTCTACATGCCTAAATGCACTGAGTTGCCGCCATGTGATTGGCTGATTAGAAATTAAGTGATAACGAGCAGTTGGACAGGTGTACCTAATAAAGTGGCCGGTGAGTGTATACCTCTATTTTGACAAGACAATCTCTGCATATGATGATGAACACGAGCACTCAACTTTTTTTGGTCGACCATGGCAAGGCCCGTTCTGAGTGGAACCTGTCTTGTTAAACTGCTGTATGGTCTTGCCCACCATGCTGCAGCTCTTATAGCATAGGCCAGCTTTATGTAGAGCAACAATTCTTTTTTTTTTTTTTAAAGATCAGGCATTTATTTGCCATGAGGTGCCACGTTGAAATTCCAGTGACCAGTATGAGAGAGTGCAAGAGCTATAACATCAAATTTAACAAAGCTGCTCCGCATTCGCACATGAGACCTTGTAACAATAACAAGTCACATGACACTGTGGAGGAAAATGGCAAATTCGGCACAATTTGTCCATTTTCACTCTAGGGATGTACTCCCTTTTGTTGCTAGAGGTTTAGACATTAATGGTTGTGTGTTGAATTATTTATAATGCTGTACATAGACTACTTTACATTGTATCAAACTGTCATATCTTAAGTGTCATCCCATGAAAAGATATAATGCAATATTTACAAAAATATGAGGGTGTACTCACTTTTGTGAGATACTGTACATCATGAGGATTGCATCGGCACAGAATCTAACCTAACATAACAGCCAGGCTCTTGCTACATTGGCTGAGATCTGAGAAAACTGCCTGGGGTCCCAGATGTGCGGCCAGTGGGATACCATTGCAGCCATGGGCCCAACAAAGGCCTGCAGGTCTGCCATAATCATCTGCCTGTTAGGGCACATAACCCTGAAAGGCAATAATATTTTGGCATACGATGTGTTTCAAGAGGTTTATATTGAATAAGTATTCAGGATTGTGAATTTCCCAAGAATTGCAAAGCGCTAAATAAATTTTATTAACTACCCAGCCCTACTTCTAAAAATGCTCCAGAAGATTTGAGGCTTCTATGCGTTCTGTTTTGAGATGGACATTTATACATTAAACCAAACAATCAAGGGGACGTCAGAGCAATCTTTTGATTTCAGTTCAGTATGATTAAAGGATAGACACAACTTTGGGATATATATAATACCAGTAATGTAAATCTGTCTGTATTGCAGCTGTATATCGGAAAGATCTAAATTCCTACACTATTTTTTAAGGTCCGATCTCTAAACGTACTCTCTAGGCGTTGTATAGAATCCTTTACAACTTATGTAGCTTTTTTTTTTTTTGCAAACAGTCTCTGATCAGTACTCTTGTTGTCTTCTGTTTTTTAGATGTGCCATTGCAGCAGCAGTTAGCTGAAGCAGAACACAGAGCCATCACCTACATGAAACGCTTTAATAAGATGCAGGCTGATTACCACAACTTGATAGGTGTCACGGCTGAGCTTGTTGACTCTCTTGAGGCAACAATCAATGGAAAACTGGTAAGAAATCTTATTGCTTGTAAACCTCTTGTCAAATAATTTGATGTAATAAAGTAGTTGGAAAACGTTCTGGAATTGCCACGCTTTGGAGATTGATACTTTGTATGAAAGTATAATAAAACACATAAAAGTATACTCAGAACTCTCATAGAACGGAGAGTAACTGCGCAAGCGCGACCAGCTCTTTGGTTGGCGCTGCGAGTGGCAGCTATGTTTTCCACTCGTAGCAGAACCTCTTTAAATGAATTCATAGACATCGTCTGCAGCTCACCAGCTCAAAACATTGATTTGATTATTTTATTTTTATTTTTTCTTCTATCTATTTTCGTGAGCGTTCATGTCTCACATCTGTATGTCGTGATTGGATTTACAGTGACCGTGATAGATTTTGTGATAATCCTTGCACAATCCTTTGGCTCCTGCTGTTGTCTGCGGCCGCCCCCTGGTGGGGCGCAAGACCCGGCCTGGTCTGGTCTGTTGCCTCACCGCACGCCCGACCTGCTGTGCTCTGCGTCCGCCTGGTGCGCCGAGCGGTATACCGCTGAGCACGGGCTTCTTGGGGGCGCATCGAAAGTTTCCCATGGGCCCTCTCCACCGCTTCTCCACCGCTTTGGGGGGTGGGTAGGGTAGATCACCCCAGGGGCCGTGTGTGGGCCACGAGTCCAAATCTAGGCCGCGGCTTCTGGAGGCCTAGGCCGCGCCTTTTTCTGGGCCTGTGCCGCCCCGGGGGAGGCTCCAAACGGGTTTGTACCCCTCCCATGATGGGGCAGGACCTACAGCAGCCCGGGTCTGTGTTGGGAGCTGAGCCTAAATGCCGTTTTTCCGGTGTTTGGCGTCCTGGCTGCTTGCTGCATCTCCTGGCTACCGAGGAGGGCACAGCACCTTGGGTGGTAAGTTGGCCTCCTGTGGGCCATCTATACCTGCCCAGCGCGCTTGTCAGCCATGTCCCTTTCAAGGTTAAGGAGTTAAAAGTACCTGTTTGGGTCATATCTGACCTCGGTCATGGCTGGCCACTTTTCAAAGTACGGCCAATTTTTTAAGTACTAGAACAATGAATTAAAACCGGAATTTAAACCAGGATTAAACAAGGATTGATAAAGGTAACAACTTGTTATGCATTTCTCTTCCACTTTCAGCCTCACACCCTGCCACAGTTGCTTTTCCTGTCCTCTGTAATCTCAACCTCCATTTTTCTGAAACTAATTGCCTATCCCCATACTCCTCTGCTGGGCAATGAGCTCTTAATCTCCCCCAGCATTTTACCCTCTCATCTGTCTGCTGCCACCAACCTGTTTCCCACTAATCGTGCCTTCCTCACTAAAAAGACCCAACCTACTTACCGTCTATCTTACTCCCACCTCTTAACCCTCTCTCTGCTCCTCCTAGCTGCTGGGGACATATCCCCGAGCCCAGGGCCCCTTCAGCATATTCCCACTCTTGTATCTCTGGCTGCTAACAGACCCGTTTCTGCAAACTCTTTTAACCCCGCAAACTTGAAACCTATTCCCTTTTGCCCTCCTTCTCCTATTTCTCTCTCTGGAGCTCTCTGGAGCACACGGTCTGTATGCAACAAACTCTCCTACATACATGACCTCTTTATATCACATAACTTATCCTTCCTTGGTCTGATGGAAACCTGGCTGACCCCCTCCGACACAGTCTCTCCTGCTGCTCTCTCCTTTGGTGGCCTCCACTTTACCCATGCTCCCCGCCCTGGCAACAAGCATGGCGGAGGTGTTGGCCTTCTCCTGTCAGACACCTGTTCCTTCGCCCCCACTACCTTCCCTCAACCTCCCTTCCTTTGAGGTGCACTCTGTCCGCATCTATTCCCCCTCCAATCTCCAAGTGGCGGTCATCTACCGACCACCAGGCCCTGCCACCACCTTCCTTGATCACTTCATCTCCTGGCTTCTCCACTTTCTTTCCACGGACATCCCCACTATCATAATAGGAGACATTAACCTCCCCATCGACACACCCCACTCCGCTGCCACAAAACTCCTCTCGCTCTCCTCCTCCTTTGACCTCTCCCAGTGGACCTATGGAGCCACTCATAAAAATGGACACACTCTGGGCCTCGTCCTCACCCGCCTCTGCCCCCTATCTGACTTCTCTAACTCTCCACACCCTATATCTGACCACAACCTGCTTACCTTCACCACTATCTCCTCCCCTCCTATGCCTCCTGTCTCACACCAAGTACACCCCCGCAGGAACATTCAAAAACGTAACCCTCGCACACTCTTAGACTCTCTTGTATCTCTCTCTACTATATCCTCGTTTGATGACCCCGACACAGACACCGCTTTCTACAACCACACAATCACCTCCACTCTTAACTCAGTCGCTCCTCTCACACACAACAGAACCCACAAAACAAACAGACAACCCTGGCACACAGACTCCACCAAACAGCTGAGGCGAGCTTCCAGAATTGCCGAACGCCACTGGAAGAAAACCCGCCCCACCACTGACTTTGCCTCATACAAACTATCACTACACACATTTAAGTCTGCACTCGCTTCAGCCAAACAGGATTACTTCACCACTGTCACATTCTCCCTGTCCCACAACCCCAGACAACTATTCAAAACCTTCAACTCGCTTCTCCGTCCACCAGCACCTCCTCCCCCATCTCTCCTTTCAACGGATGACTTTGCCACCCACTTTCTAAACAAGACCAACCTCATCAGAAAAAGCATCACTCCACTGTCCCCAGCGCCCACACCCATGCCTGCGCAGTCCCCACAGCTACCACCTTGCACTTCCCCCCCCTAACGTGCTTCTCCACTGTCACTCCTGACAAGCTCTCCTCTCTACTCTCCAAATCCAACCTCACTACCTGTAACTTTGATCCACTCCCATCCCACCTCATCCCAGACCTCAGCCCTGTTATACTCCCAGCTCTCACCCATCTCTTCAACCTATCGCTAACCTCTGGCATCTTCCCTTCACCATTTAAAGCTTGCTACCATCACACCCATCCTAAAGAAACCATCTCTCGACCCCTCCTCTCTGTCCAACTATCGCCCCATCTCGCTGCTTCCATTTGCTTCGAAACTCCTCGAACAACACGTCTGCCTTCAACTGTCCTCTCATCTCTCCTCCAACTCTTTTCTTGACCCACTGCAATCTGGTTTCCGATCCAATCACTCTACAGAAACCGCCCTAACCAAGGTCACCAACAACCTTGTAGCCGCAAAAGCCTCACGTCACTACTCTATGCTTCTCCTCTAAGACCTGTCCTCTGCCTTTGACACTGTTGACCATTCCCTTCTGCTACAAATCCTCTCATGCCTCAGCATCACGGACTCAGCCCTTTCCTGGATCTCCTCATACCTCACTGATCGGACATTCAGTGTCTCCCACTCTTGCACCACCTCCTCCTCCCGCCATACCTCTGTTGTTGTCCCTCAGGGGTCAGTCTTGGGCCTACTATTCTTCTCTATCTACACTCTTGGTCTGGGTCAGCTCATAGCATCACATGGCTTTCAATACCACCTGTATGCTGATGACACCCAACTTTACATCTCCGGCCCAGACATTAACGCACTACTGTCCTGGATCCCAGACTGCCTGTCATCCATATCCTCCTTCTCTTCCCTCCCGTCTCCTAAAACTTAATGTGGAGAAAACTGAATTTATCTTTCCACCTTCCCTCTCCATCCCTCCACCTGATCTCTCTATCATAGTCAATGGCTCTACACTCTCACCGGTCCCGCAAGTCCTTGGGATAACCCTTGACTCTGCTTTGTCCTTCAAACCCCATATTCAAACCCTCACCTCCACCTGCCGCCTCCACCTGAAAAACATCTCTCGCATCCGCTCATTCCTTACCCTGTCACTACAAAATGCTGGTCCACGCCCTTGTCATCTCCCACCTCGACTACTGCAACATCCTTCTCTGCGGCCTCCCATCTAGCACTCTTGCTTCCCTTCAATCCATCCTCAACTCTGCTGCCCGTCTTAGCCACCTCTCTCCTCGCTACTCCTCGGCCTCCCCCTTCTGCCAATACCTTCACTGGCTTCCCATTGCCCAGCGAATTCATTTCAAGTGACTACCCATGACCTACAAGGCTCTCCATAACCTCTCCCCTCCATACATCTCTGCTCTAAGCTCCAGATACCTCCCGTCACGCAATCTCTGCTCCTCATAGGACCTTCTTCTCTGCTCTCCTCTTGTCAGCTCCTCACACAACCGTCTCCAAGATTTCTCTCGTGTCTCCCCCATACTCTGGAACTCGCTGCCCCAACACATCAGACTCTCCCCAACTTTCACCAGCTTCAAAAGCAACCTGAAAACCCACTTCTTCATGATAGCCTACGACCTAGAATAACCCCGCTGTCACTACACCCCACAAACATGTCTGCCCATTACCTTCTGTCTCTTTCCCCCTTCCTTGTAGATTGCAAGCCTTCGCGGGCAGGGCCCTCTCTCCCTCTGTATCTGTTGTTAATCACAGATTAACAGATTAATAGATTGTCACTATTGTAAATGTTTGACTTATGTTATATATGTAACCCCCTGAATGTACAGTGCCCTGGAATCAATGGCGCTATAAAATAAATAATAATAATAATAATAATAATAAAACCGCCCACGTCCAAAACAGTGGCGACTTGCTTCACCTACGCCCGTTGCCACAGGATATTCTTGTTGGCTAGCCCCTGGTGCCCTTTGTGCTCTTTGCGCTGCTCCTCTGCTGACCACCGCGGGGCCCGACTCCTGTCAGGAGTTGGTGGCCCCATAATGGGCCATGTCTCTCTCTCACTAGCAGTGGGAATCCTGTCCAGGGTGCCCCAGGTTATGGTTTCGGCCATAGAGGTATGGCAGCAGAGGTCCAAGCCCTTAGCTGGGCTGTCAGAGACTCCCTTCATGTCAAGGATGAGGATGTCTCGGCCTCCCAGGAGGAGGTTTCCTTTAAAGGCGACAGGCAACAGCGTTTTTGTGGTCCCTGCACACCTGGAGTTGAGGACTGGTTGCCAGGGAGTGGAAACATGCTGTCAGCCGTTTGTTAGCTACCAGACGGCTTAATACTCTGTCCCTTTCCTGGAGAATCGGGGTCATATTGGTCGGTGGCCCATCAGGGGGCACCCTAGTCCCCCCAGCGCAAGTAGCCTACGGCCATCCCTGTCTCAGGCGCGGCAGTCCTTGGTGACAGCACAGACGGGCGTCTTCACGGCTTTTGTAAGTCCGCCTTTCAGCCAGCCGGGGCAGCCCTGTGCCCTGCGTTTGCTTCTTCGCAGGTCAGCTTGCATGGTCTGGTCAAAACAGCTACAGCAGCGGCTATCAGCTGGAGCTTCCACAAAAGGGTTGTGGAATCTTGCTTCCCAGCTTCGGAGTTCTTGAAGTCCCAGTGAAACTTCACTGGTGTCAACCTGTTTAGTGGCTAGAGCGTTGGCCAATGCACTGGCCGTCCGCCGCGCCCTGGTGCTAGAATTTTGGAGGTGGATGCAGCCTCCAAGGAGTTATTGGTTGCGCTTCCGTTCTCTAGCGGTAAGCGTTTTGGGGAAGCATGTCGTCAAGTTTATTTTACTGGCCACAGAGGTTCGTAGTGTTCTTCCCCCCTCAGGGCCAGCCGGCGCAGTGTCTTTCACGCAAAAAACACTCCCAGTTTTCAGCCCTTTCGGGGGTCTTCTTATAGGCCGGCCGCAGGGAAAATTACCTCCTCCGTGGGGCCAAGTGCCCCTCAGCCAGATCAGCATCATCTGGGCGGTCTCGCAGACCACTCAAGCGCCCTCCCCCCAAGTCACACGTGGTTTGAGGGCTTGCCCCCACCCGAAAATTGGTCTCGGGGTGGGGGAGTCTCCTCCAGTTCCAGGATATCTGGCAGATTCAGGTCGACGATGCCTGGGTGCGCTAGGTCGCCAATACAGATTCACTTCGTTTAGCTCCCCCCAGCACGGTTTCAGCTTTCTTCCTCGCCTGCGTCTCTGGCTCGGGCGTCTATGTTTTGCTCTGGCAATCCGCACCCTCCTCTTTCAAGGAGTGATTGTGCCAGTCTCCGAGTCCGAGCGTTTTTCAAGCTTTTTATTCAAACCTTTTTATGATTCCCATGAAGGACAGCTCAGTAGGGCCAATGGTGGCCCTCAAGGAGCTCAACCAGTATGTGTAAGGTCCCGGTTTCCACATGGAGTCGCTCCGGTCGGCGCTAAGCTCTCTGGAACAGAGAGAGTTTTCCGTCTGCTATAGACATCTGGATGCTTATCTGCATATCCCTATTTCCCACCAACGGCCTGGCACTCTTAATGGCGATCCTTCGCATCAGGGGCTTAGTTCCTTGTCTGATTGACCTTCTAGTGAAGGTTCCATCTCTATGCGACTGCCTGGTCAGCATCAGGATCACCCTGGATTTCACAGTGCGCTTCGGCTGGATAGTTGATTTCAGCAATCCCTGTCTGATTCCATCATTAGGGATGGAATTTTGGGGGATGATTCATTCTCACTCAGGTGTCAAGAGTGTTTCTTCCGCTCAGGAAGGTCCAGCACTTATGTTCAGACCTTTCTCTACTTCTGAATCGCACTCTGCATACTCTTCACAATTGCATGCGAGTTTTCGGCAGCTTGAGGACCGCCTTCAAGGCAGGGTCCTTTGCACAGTTCCTTTCTCTCCCTCGGCAGCGGGCAATCCTGTCTCGGTGGCACTGGTCTCCAATGTCCTTGGACACAAGGATTCGTCTGCCACCCCAGGGTCGACTCCACCTGGGCTGGTGGCTAGCCTTCCCAGCATTACATCAAGGGAGGTAATTTCTGTCCCCGCAATGGCTGATCATCACTGCAGGCACCAGCATTTCGGGGTGGGGTGCCGTCTTCGGCTCCCGGACGAATCGGGGTCCCTGGGGAAAGCCAGTCGTCAGATCAATGTGCTGGAACTCTGAGCTATTTCCTTAGTGCTCTCTCATTTTGGTCCCCTTTAATCTGGGGGTACCCATTTCGGATTCCATGCGAAAACACCACGGCAGTGACAATTTTCCTTCCAGGGGTGGAAAACCAATTTTCTCCGATCATCTCGGTTGAGCAACGGTCTTCCAGGGAGTGAGCTCTTCTATTGGAAGTTCTTCGACCTTTCTTGCCGGAAGTGGGGTACGCAAGACGTCGACCTGGTTGCGTCTCGCCTCAATCTCCGGTTCCCAGGTTATGTGGCCAGGGCCAAGAATTACCTGCCGTTAGCAGTAGACGCGCTGGTCCTGCCTTGGTGTCAGTTGGCTCTGGTCTACCTCTTTCCACCCTGGCCTCTTCATCCTCGAGGCCCTCTGCTCCACACCACTGTACCGCGGCTGCATTTTTCATGGCGCGGCTGTTGAAACTGCAATCCTAGAATCTTGGGGTTTGTCGGGTTCCGTAATCCAGGCCTTGATTCAACCATGCAGGCCTCAGTTCACCCGGTTCTATTGCCCAGAAATTTCACCCCTTGGTATGTTCTACTCCAAGGGTGCTGTCTTTTCTACAGTCAGGTCGGGAGCTCGGGCTCGGCCTCTCCTCCTTGAGAGGTCAGAGTCCTGTTCTCTCAATTTTGTGCAGTGCAAGCTGGCCTCCCGCTCACAGGTTAAGGCCTTTTATTGCATGGGGTCGTGCGTTCTGTCCTTCTGGTTCGTTGGCCTATCGAACCGTGGGATTCAATGCTTGTTTGGGAAATCATGCAGTCTTCACCTTTCGGGCCTCTACGGAAAATTTCCCTATGTTTACTTTCATGGAAGGTTGTCTTCCTGGTGGCTATCACTTCTATCCGCTGAGTGTCTGAACTGGCATGTCTCCTTAGGGTGGTTCACCATTTCATATCAATGAGGACATAGTTCTGCCCTCTTTTTGTCCCTCGTCCTCTCATCTTGGAGGGCGATCATTACATGGGGTAGACGTGGTCAGGGCCGTTCGGATCTACCTCTCTGCTGCAGATCCTTTAGGCACGCGGAGCCCTCTTTGTCATTCCTGAGGGTCTGTGCAGGGGCTTCTCGGCTTCCAGGCCACCATTGCCAGCCGGATCCGGTCTGTAATTCCACAGGTCACTGTTCACTCCACACGAGCAGTTGGTGCCGCCTGCATGGTTCGGCATCAAGTGTCAGCTTTGCGGGTTTGCAAAGCTGCCACTTGGGCTTCGGCCCATACTTTTTCCAAGTTCTACCTAACTGATGCCTTGGCCTCGGCTGCTGCAGGTTTCGGCCGTAGGGTACTTCAGGCAGCAGTGTTCTGATGCTTGTCACTGCTGATGAAGGTTTTTTTTTTTTGCTTATCGGTGTAAAATATTTTTATTGGCTACAACTTAAGAACACAAAAAACTTTAATAAATTGTAAATATGAAAAACGTTGAAGTAAGTAGGAAAAACCGTTTTCAACAAAAACGTCCTGAATAACATTTGTGGAGTCTCTGAATTTGTTCTGAGAAATAGTATTGCCTCCTTCAGATCCTCCATACATGACCTCACATCTCATCTCATTATTTACAGGCTAGAGAACGGACTCTCTACACTAACTTGGGTTGGTGGCAAAGTGGTGACCACATGGGCAACATCTCTAACAATATCAGGGTATAAAGGAATTGCCTCATGCAGTAATTTCTGATGAATGGTTGAACTCTACTTCTTTGCAAGCAAGTGAAAAATTCTGTTGAAATATGGTCAATCTGTTTGCTATATGAGAGCAGTAGCACTGGCAAGACCCGATTCCTATTTCTCCTGGCACTGCATTGAGCTAACTGGACCAATTTATTATATATTTTAGGAGGGGGTCCATGTTATAGGGATTCTGACGCCACAGAATCATTGCTAAGAAATTCATTGCTAAACTGTCAGCTCGGTGTTACCAATTTGACATACCCCTTTAAAAACTGGAATGGGAGCATGCAGATGATGGCTTCAGTAATTAATTTATAGAAGGAATAAATGAGGAACAGCCCAACCGAGTTAGGGTATGTTCACACGGTGTATTTGCGGGGTGTACTTCGGGGCGTGATTGTGCTACAATCACGGACTTCCTCTACATGTTTTTGTGGGCTTTTTTGATATTCCCCTGATGAACCTTCATATAAATGAGGGGAAACTCGCCGAGAATGTAAAGAACTTTTTGTGAGCCTTATTATATATTTTTAATATATAGGAGAGATCAGGATTGGACTCTGTGATGGTAGTAGGGTGATATAGGGATCTGTAGGGATATTTTCTTGTCACAGGGCCGTCCCTTTTGGGACGATAACTCTGTCTTCTAATTGAAGGGACATAATAGGGATCATAATAGGGTCAGAGTTGGTCTCTCCCATTATTCCTGTAGGAAACACGAGTTTGAGAAAAAGAGATACATACAGGATGGGATATGCAATTTCAAGTCTGGAAGTGACTACTAAACGTGAGTGACTACCTAGTGACAGTAAACATTAATAATATTTGATCCCGATAGATGTATAGCAATATATTGAACTGGACACAATGATGAGATTATTATGTAATGATTTTTTAATAGTGATGAGTAAAAGTTAAGTTTTAAAAAGATTACTATACCCTCAAATCTGTGATATGTCTTTTTGAATAGTGATCTGTGGATATTACTTGATATTCTCTGTGAGATTGTGCTGCAATCCAGTAAAGTCATAGCACTCGTTGAGTGCTATGATTTTCAGACTTACTCCCTGGCACGTACTGTGCATCGGGAAAAAGAAGGGACATGTCGCTGCTTAAGCGCTGGGGAAAGTCAGTCAGTAGGAGCACTGTGGGAAATATGCGCTGGCCAGTGCTTACCTTCAAATAACTGACATATAGCGGCATGCGCACAGTTACATGCCGCTATACGCCATGTGAACAATCCTTTATAAGAGAAGATGCTTTAGAATTGTTCTTTCACAGGGAACACGAGCGTTTGAGAAAACTGATATGTTCGCCAAGGTCACACATCCTTTTTTAAGAGACTTTCCAAGGAACCCATGATGTTTTAATTTGGCTCAAAATAGAAAAAAATATAGTTAGTATGTTAAAAGTGTTATTCTCTTACTAAAATTCCCATGCCCTTGCTGCTCACTGTGCCGACATGCTGATATCTTGCATGTAGCGACATTGTTGTAGCTAAATATTGTCCATAGTGTGGGGTAATAAAGCAGACCATTGGTGTAAGAACAATTGATGTTTTTATTATTTGTGGGTTCCTAGGTGTAAGAACGTAGGCAACTCCTTTACGTTTACAGAAGTAGATTTGGAATCTACTCTTGTGGAATTTTTTTTTACAGCAAACCAATATCGATGAGCTCTTGTGGTATTATTATTCAACATACCAGTGGCACTAACGGCGGTTGATTTTTTGTGTTTACATTATTTGGCCTGTAGGGGGCAATGTTAAATTTTAAACTGCAAAGCACATGTAATAGACAGAAAAAGCTGAACAGTCACATGTGATTCCAGCAGATGGCAAACTTGTAAAAGCAATCCTTCAATCACACCACCCCCTCCCAGCAATAGGAGATGGGTATCTGTGATCGATTAGTTTGTTGTCTAATGTAGGTGTTAGAGGTGTAAAAAAAATAAAAAAATAAATAAAAATCTATAATGCACTAAGAAGATTCCAAACATGTACTTTGTATCAAGATAACAATCTAAATATGTGAAAAATACAACCTTGTTCTAAAATTTTAATTTTAGCACACTGATACTGCCTATATGGCGCATGGCAATCAATAAAAATGAAACCAGAAGTAGTTATTGAATAAATATTTGTTTTCTTGCTCATTAGGCTAGGTTTACATGGTGTGTCTTCAACATGTAAATTAATGTATTGAAATTAGTTTGAAATCTGTATCCAAAAACGCATCTGTAATGTGTATTTAGATAGGTATTTGATGCAAATTTGGATGCGATTTTCAGTGCGTATTTCACTACGTTTTCTTTTACATTGTTTAAATTTTAGGCACGTAAACATATCTAAATACGTACCATAAAGTGTGGTATGTATTTGAATACTTTATTAGCCTTCAAAAAGACACCCTCATTCTTTCCTATGGGGATTTCACATGTGTAAAACAGATGAAGACTTGACGACACTTCTTTTGTACGCGTCCGAAAAGTATTGCAATTACGTATGTAAAATACGTATCGTGTGAACGATGTTACGAATTTTACATTAAAATCAATGAGGTCTGACTGAAACATTGTTAAATACGGATTTTGATACCTATTTCGGTATGTACCAAAATCTGAATTTCAAATACGCTGTGGGAACATACTCTTACAGAATGTGCTTGAAAAATTTATTTATTTTATCAGATCATTTTTTTTTACCCCTTTTTGTTTTGAAGGCAAGGTTGTTAAACAATAAAATGTGCGTACAAAGATGTCAAAATTCTCAAGAGTAGAAAGTTGGCATTATAAATCCAGAGTTCAAGCTATGCATATATGAAAAAATGATGAAATAATTTCATGGTGACGCATCACAAAGAGATCCAGTACACAGAAATAAAGACCCATCAACAGATAGACACCTTGAAGCAAAATCTGAGTATTTGCTTAAGATTCCTCAGGTGGTGTACCCTCTCCCTCACATGTTTACACTACCCAGCACTAGAAATGTTCTTAAAAGGAGAGAAGACAGACCTGGGGGGTCCAGCTAAGGACCCCAATTTTTTCAAATTTGGGTAAAGCACTCCTTTTTACATATACACCCCTTTCAAGTCGGATTATGTTCAATTTATTTATATACTCTTGTAACGTTGGTATAGATGGCTGCAGCTTATGGAATGCTACAAGCTTACAAGCAACCAAAATGCAAGAAATACTTATTGCCATTTGTAAATCCGCTGCTACATCTGGTAAACATCCCAAAATGTCAGTGGTTCCACTTGTGTGTAATGTGTGCAATATTCCTAGTACATCTTAGACAGAGGGAGTCTAACCGTGCTCCAATCTTCTGAAGAATCATAGATTTGTAAGCTCTGTGTAGCATCATGAGTTAGGAAAATCATTGAACCTTGTGAGACCTTAGTAGTTAGGCCAAGGATATCCATCCACTGATCCTCTGAGATAGAGCCCATATTAGCCTCCCATTTGACCTCCATTGGAAGATAGGCATCTCTATTGGACTTAGAAAGAAATGCTTGATACACCATAGATATCACTCCTTTGGTAGATTCGACATGCACCTGTCCCACTACTAAAGTACCTGTGTGAATAGATGGGTTGAATGATTTTTTTCCTCCGTTACATATGCATGTCTAAATTGCAGGTATTTTTAAAAGGATCTGTGAGGTAGTTTAAAAGTTCTGCAGGAAGAATTTAATATCCCCATCTCTCTGCACTTGGTGAACGTTAGTAATTCCACTAAAGATCCAATTATCAAATCCCTGGAGCTTATAAATGTCCAGTAATTTAGGGTTTAACCAGGCGTAAAATTAACCATATCCATTATTTCTTTCCCTTTATCCCATGCCTTGTACATCAAGTCGAGGGTAGGGTGATTGTTAGTATCAGTAATGTTACCCCCCACCTCCATGAAACTGCTCAAATGTGACCATTTATATCGCTGAGCCAGTAATCTCCCAGTTCCCCCTCCTCCTACCTTCCAGATCTCTCCAACCAGGAAAGTGCGGCCGCTGGGAGGCCAAAAAATAAAGCCAAGCATGCGGAATAGACAAACCACCCGAGAGCTTGTCCCTCTGGAGTGTGTTCAGCTTCATTTCGGCATACTGAAATACTTTTTTATTTGTTACTAGAAAAACTGTTGAGTATTTACATTGAATGAAAAATGGAGTCTCTTCCAGCTGCAGATTTTTTTTGTAGTGTTTCTAGCACTTTTCATAATGAAACACCATGCTGGGGGACAGAGAGCAAATCATCCTGTATATGGCCACTGTCAGTGTATTTTGGTATGTATGTGTAATGCAAAGCCAGGAGGGGAACATAAATGCCGAAAAAAAGTATAATGGAATGTCTTACACATTGGGGCAGATTGATCGATACGGTCTAACTATTACAGTGTAAAGTTAGACTAGACAGTCTTCCAATGCGCCACATTTATCATAGTGTTCATAAAAATGGCGCAGGTTAGAACAGTCTAGTCTAACTTTACACCATTTTTAAGTTGGCTTACTTTATGGCACTAACTGCATCCAAATTCTGGCGTATGACGTCCCGCGCTAAGCTATGCCCTGTGAAGCCATCCACTATTACCGAGCTTACCCCTTTTGTCGGATGAGGTGAAGAAGTTTCTAGAAACTGTTTAAAACACATAGTAAATGTGGTGTTAAGTGTGTAGGACATTATTTTTGGGGCTAGTTGGGACAGAATTGTGGCACAACAGTGTTGATAAATGTGCCTCTATGTCTGTATTTTGGACACAATGCTGTCTAGTGGGAGGGGTTAAAATGGATAATATATGTATAATATCTATAATGTGTGTGTATATATATATATTGTAAGCGTTCACTCGTGTTCGGCCGCCATCTTGGCCCGGCCTGGGGGACACTCTCGCTCTGGGATCGCCGCTTTGGTAAACGGAACAGCAAGTCGACACAAGGTTCTCTTGAAGTCTGGCCTCCGCCAGCTTTATTCTTCAACACAGCAAAACATGTACAGCATACAAAATAAATCCTAGGCCCTCCCCACAAACAAAAGACAAGACCCCCCTTCTAGCGGGGTCTGGTTACTCCCCGCGCACAACCATGTACTCCCCTGTAAGGTAGCCCTTTGGGGCCGGGCTTCTCTCAAATGGGGGGGAAAGAATTCAGGATACTTCCTGGAAAAAAACCCCTTGCCACGTCCTCCACTGACTGGAGCCCCTCCCCCTTTGTGCATGAAGACCGACTACAAACAGACTTGTCAGTTGGCCCAGCATGACCCACTCCCCCAAATTACCCCCGAGAATTTAAAAACCCCTGGTTTCCCTTTTCCCAGACTGTGACCTTCCCATGACACAGCAATTGGTAACCCTACTTGGGAATCAGCTGCTGCAGAACCTCTGGGGCGGGAAATGCGATCTTCTAAGGTCGCACCCCCACATACCCCTCCCCTTTGAAAAAGGCCGTAGGCTTTTCCCTTGCAAAACCCCTTTCCCTCCGGTAAAAGCACCCTCTGGGGAAAACCTTCCTTCAAGACCTTGCAGGGTTTATTTGGGGGGACACGTACTTTTCCACAGAGAGAGTACAGGAGTTACCCCACCAAACCCCTATTACCCTTTTTTCCCCCACTCCTGTGATTGCTGCTCCCCCAGTTGCCCTTTTGAAACCCGGGTTGCAAAGGGAAAAACGCCTCATAACCGGGATTTGCTTCCCTTGCCTGACCCGGCGATCTTTCACTGGGGTTCTTTCTAAACCTCTACCTGTTCCCCCCGGGAAACCTCTCTCCTAACCCTAGATGCTAAGCCCCGGGGAGCCCCTCCCGATCTCCCGGGGTTTCCCCAGCCCTCACTCAGGCTATTTGGGCAACGCCAGGTCCCACCCTTCCTTTTTCCCCAAAAAAAGGCTGGGTGTCTTTGACTAAGTACAACTCAGCGACTATCCTAGGGATCTCTCCCACTCAACGGTAATCGCCTTCCTTTCCCGCCCTGAGTGTTCTCTACTTTGACTCATCAGGGCACTCACCATAGTCCTGAGAAGTTCCATACACTTTTCCCCCCTATCATCCCCATGTCTTGTAGTTCTGATTGAGGACCACCTGGGGCCTAGATCCTCTCCACTAAAAGCCCCTTGGCCCTCACCTCCATCAATGGGGACTGCCCCCAGCCCCATGTTTTTGCCCCATGTTCCCTACTCGCGGGTGTATTTTCCTTGACGGGGGGCCATCGTACCTTGCTCTTAACAAAAGGGACCCGTGCATTGCCTCTCTAAAAACTGAGGTGCATCCTTCCCCCAAAACTAATCTCCTTTACGTGGTTTAAAAGCCCCTCAGGGGGAGGAAGAACCCCTTTCCTGGACCCTGTTCACACTTGCCCGTATGATCATTCCACGCAGTGTCCTGACTTTCTCCTTGCTTGAATATACCCTGCACCCTCCCATAGGGAACCGGGTCTTCCTTACTATTTACCTCAATCTTCACTCATTATTTCATTTTCATTGTGTTTGAGACCATTCCCCTTGCGTGTCAACACCCCCAATTGGGGGGGTTTGTTCCTCAACTCTCCTGTCCCCTTTACCTAGGAGAACTCTGTGCCCCTTTAAAGACCACCCCGACCTGTCATGCTATAAGGCCCCCTTGGGGTCCCTTAGAGTCAACAGGATCTTGTACAGGGTTCATACCCTTCTCCCCTGGAGTCTGCTATGTTATGGTGCTGCTTGGGAAAGTTTTCACCGGGCCCCAAAAACTTCCCCCTTACTGTGGGCAAAAAATTCCGTTTCTAGCTTTCCCCCCCCCAGTCATGCCCCATGCTTGCAGGGTGTACTCTTGCAACCATTCCCCTCTTTTTGATCGCTAGTGCAGAAGACACTTGTTGCTATAGAGACGACATTGGTTTACAAGACATGACAACCTTTTTTCGCATGGCTATCATTCCGGACTAAAACTTCTGCAAACTCGGCCCCACTACCCTCTAAAGGGAATGAACTCCCTCTCTTTGCTAAGCTGAGTTCCACTGGGCACTACCCTGACGTATGAGGTTCGCTATGAAACAAACCACAGGTTTAAAATTATTTGCACTACTGTGGGTGTCACCACCCCCACTAGGGGCATTATGATATTTGCTCCACTGCGGGACTGTCTTTCCCCAAAAGCTAGTTCATCTTTACACAAACTTATTTTTGTCCGGGGCACCTCTCCTGGGCACTTCTCTCATTACTCTGTTAAACTGATTACGAGTCATGTGCGCGGATTTTCCCTTCCATTCCCTGCAGGAGCAGCGTCTGATGTACTGGGCACCCCCCGTTCAGAAGAGCATTTTTCAAAAAAATCACATTTTCAATAGCGATCATCATGCAAAACATTGGTCCCTCAACTTGCAGACCCCCCCCAACATCGGCAACTGTACCTGGGGTTTCCCTGGCGGACCTCTGGGCCGGCCAAATCCCCACACAATTCATGTGTCGTTTAAAAAGTGTATAGATGTGTTATAGAAAAAGGAAACAGTTTATCCCCCTTTCAGTGGGTCTCCATGCTTTGGGGGCAATGTCCCCGTACCCTTTTGGACACACTTGGGGGGGCATCCCCACAGACAGGGTGGGATTCCCCCCACTGAACTCTGGTTTGGGGGGTGTGACTCCTCTGGCTCCCGGGAGAAAACGTCAAAACCTCCTGCCCTGTGGGGGACCCTACAGCTGGGGCCCCCCTTTCTGGACGGTGGCAGCGGGGCCCCCGCAAGAAAGTTGGTTGCCCCTTGGGAAACAGAAGCAGGTCAGTTAGGGGGCCCATTTCATCGGGCGTACATTTATCACATCGTTTGGGATTTTGACGCTAATCAATGGGTTCCCCCCCCCCCTGTTCTTAGGCTTTAACAGGGGACAATTTGTTTCCCCCTTTTGCAGTGGAAACATCCGCGGGGGGACTTTCCGGGAAAGGTCCCTCTCCATATGGCGCCACCTCTGGCTCCACAACTGCCCGAAAAGCGGAAAGTCTCTGCCAAGATGATGTCCAGCCGCAGTCCTCACATATCTCAAGCACATGATCGAAAGCCCAAAACAGGTCCAAAAATATAGCCACAGCCTTCCAGATTTGGTTGAGCTTCAAAAGGATATTATTTTTGGGCGTATTGGAGATTTTTCTCCCAGTCCAGAAAAACCCTTAGTGGGGTCCCCTCCACCGCCCACCAGTTTTTTCTGTTCGTCTCAAACTGGGTTACCCTGGCCCCTTTTCTGTGAGTTGGGGTGCTCCTGGGAACACCAGAAACCCGCCTTTGTTACAGCAACACCCTGTACACATCCCCCCCAGGACTTTGGTTATTTAAAAAACCTACATGCTTTTTCCTAGCTGAGAAAAAAAATTCGGGAAACACCAGTCCCCCAACTCACCAGTCCCCGTGTGGGGGCCCCTTATTTGCGCAATCCTATGCAACTCTGCGGATCCAAAAACCCTATCTTTTTAATGCCAGTCACTTTTCAGAGAGAATGTTTTGGTGTGGCCCCTTTTAATTAACACTGCAGCCCCCAACCCTGTGCAAAATTCACCAGTCCCCCTGGTTCAGCCTCTGTGCCCTTTCAATTGTCCCACATGCACCAATTCTTGCGCCACTGGCCACTTTTGTTACTGTGTCAGTCTGAGGCCGACATCCTTTCATACCTCCCCCATATTAACGTTCACTCGTGTTTGGCCCCCATTGGCCGGCCGGGGGGGCCTTCGCTTGGGGTCGCCCCTTTTGGGAAAAAAGAACACAATAGAAAAAGGTTCTCTTTAAATCTGGGCCTCCGCCGCTTTATTTTTCAACACAGCAAAAAAAGTACAGCATAAAAATAAAAACCCAGGCCCCTCCAGCCAAAACTAAACTTTCAGAGGTCCCTCCTAGCAGTGGTCTGGGGGCTATACCCAGCCGCACAACCCTTATCACACTGTACAGGATCCCCTTTGGGGCCCGGCTTCTCTCAAGCAAAGGGGGGGAAGAATTCAGGGTACTCTCCGGGGCAAAAGC